>JAPSGF010000141.1:712315-757387 GCA_035772895.1 Perdix hodgsoniae
ATCTATCTATCTATCTATCTATCTATCTATCTATCTATCTATCTATCTATCTGCTACATTCCATTTAATCTCACCCATAAATCTTCTTAAGCACACAGGCAGAAAGCAGGGTTGTGCCCTTCCCCAGGTCACTCTACTCTCCTCAGACCCCCAGGGCTGTCCAAGAAGCATCTTTCATCAGCCCTTCCTAGCAAGTGCTGCCTGCTTTTGTAGCACAAATTGACTAGTTCATGGTGAACTCCTGACTTCTTCATGCTTGGGACAACTCCATGGGCCTCCTCAGCCATCTGCAAAAACCCTGTACTCTGTCTCCACAAACAACATCCCTACCACCACTTGTTCTTTCCAGACTTCTGTTTCCTCTTCTCTGACTAAGAGAGTGACTCTGCTCTGGATCTTCTCTGGGTCTTTGTTGACTGCAGCATGCACTACAGACCTCATGTCAGGACGTGTTCTGTAAACTCCTACTACCAGTTTCCTTCTGATAGAACCATCATTTTGTATCAAGTCCCACAGCGAAAAAGTGAACATTAGAGGCAGGACTGCTGCTGTTAGGCAGATGAAACAATGGACTCAGGCTACACAGAATAGTGACAGAGACAGTGAGCTCTGAAAAAGATTGCCACATAAGTGTCTTGGCTTTCGTCTTGGAATTCATTCCTCTGCTTAAGCTTGTCCCGAAGGCTGCGAGATGTGGGCAGGAAGGCGGCTGTGGCTCTCGGCACTTGTATGAAAGTGTGCTGCTCAGGTTGCAGCCAGCTTTCTGTAAGGGCTGCCTGCAGGCTGCTCCTGCTGTGAGAGTCCCAGTAGGCACAGTAGTAGGTACCTTCATCTCCATCCTGTATATCGTTAACTGTGAGAGTGCACATTTTATTCTCCCCTTTTTTAGCAAAATATTTGTTCCTGTAGGATTCCGAATCATAGGAAACTTGTGATCCTGCTGTCACATAGAGAAGTCGTTCAGGAGCTCTGGCAGGCTGTTGTCGGTACCAGTGGATGTAGGCCTCCTGGAAGTCAGCTATGCCCTCGGCTTTGCAGTCAATAGTCACAGTTCCAGATCTCTTTTTGGTTACAGATGGTGGACTCTGATGCAGCAGCACTTGTGCATGTCCATGTATCAGAAGGAGAGAAAAGGCAGCAAGCACTGCCAGCCTGCTGCCCGCAGGTGTACGCAGGACAGCCTCCTGCTGCTGCTGCCAGTGGAGCCTCCACGGGGAGGGGAATGAATGCAACCGGGCTTCGGCCAGGGCCAGAAGTGGCGGCAGCAGCAGCAGCATTCTTGTCGTGCTGCCTGCTTGCCTGTGCCCCAGAGAAAGCCCCCAGCTCTGTGGCAGGGACAGGGGCTGTGCCTGAGGGCAGGATGTGACTCACTAGTGGGCACCCAGACTGGGGCCCCGTGCAGCCAGCAGGTGATGCTGTGCGAAAGCAGCACAACAGCGGGACCTTATAGTCTGGGCCATACGGTACAAGAAACGCAAACGTTTCAGAGCCCACATGGGACTTACCTAGAATAGAGATGCAGATGGAAGGTGAGGCCATTCCCACACATCTTCTGGCACTCTTGCGTGTGGTTCAGGAAGCGGAGCATGTCTTTGTGCAGGTTCCCTATGGCGCTCTGCTGCTGTGCATCCCATCTGGCACAGTAGTAGGTAGCAGCGTCTTGTGCAGTGAGTCTGCCCACTGTCAGGGTGCACTGGGACTTGGCAAGGTCCTTCTCGATGCTGTATTTCCCCTTATCGAACTCACTGTCAAGGAACAGCCTGGTTGCCATGTGGGCAATGCGCTTGGGAGCTGCCCCTGGCCTCTTGCGGTACCAGTGAATGAAGACGTTGTCCAAGTTGGAGATGGAGATGCGGCAGGTGATGAGCACCGTTTTGCTTTCAGGCTTGGTGATGGACGCTGGACTTTGCTGCAGGGCTTGTGCAGAGCCACCTAAGGGGAAGCAAGAGAGAAAGTGGGCAGACAAAGGTGGAACACAGAGCTGCCCGCTGTTCCTGCAGGCAGCGGGGTGAGCAGGGCACATACAGGAGAAACCAACTGCCAGCACGAGAGCTGTCAGCAGCCACATGGTTGCTGCTCTCCTTAGGGCTTCCCTGCGTGGACAGCCTCAGTCTCGCACTCCCAGAGCAGATCTGAGTGGCGGAGATCACTTCTTCCTGTGATTGCCAATGAGGCAGTTCTACCTGCCGATAGGATCAAGAAGCATTTGCAGCCATTTCCACAACAGCAGTGGCCAGCAGACAGCTGGGGTGAAACCGGACCGTGTCTCTTCCCAGTGCCGCTTCCTTTGCCTTCTCCCCCTCGCAGGCGGCTTGCCCACAGCAGCCGCTCAGCCCTATGTGCTGTTAGTCACCTCCTGCCCCTGGTCAGCTGCAGAGGCAGGCAGCAGGGCAGCAGCAGGGGAGGGCTGCATCCCCTGCCCCAGCGAGAGCGCAGCCAAGCAGTGTGCTGGCTGCTGGGGGTTCTGCAGGGCTGTGGGCTGCCAGTAAGCACAGGCATAGGTCGCTTCCTGTGCCTTTGCAGCTTCTCATTGTCAGAGTACAGATGGGTCTGCCTGCTTGGTGCTAGCCCGGGATGTTTTTCTGTAAGACTCATCAGAGAGGACAGGCTGGCTCAATCCTGTGTAGAGAACGTACTGGAGGAGGCAGCTGGATCCTCAGGGGTGTGCATGCCCCACAGCCCGTGGCAGTTCCACTGTCATTCTCTGCCTTGTGAAACAGCTGCCTTCATACTTAGCCATTTCCTTTGCTCTTGGTAACATGACAACTTCCCCAGGCCAGGACATGTGCTCATCCTTAGTTGAAATGGAAATGCTTTCTATTATAAATGTGAGGGACACCTGCAGGACAGCAGGAGCAATACCATTGCTTCTGTGATGGAGAGCTGGCTTCCTGAGATGTAGAAGAAGCTGAGGTACTCGATGAGAGCTTTGCCTCAGTCTTCCCAAGTGGTCAGGCATTCTGTGTCTTCCAGGACCCTGGAGCTCTAGGTGCAGGTGCGAGCAGCGAAATGCATCCCACTGGAACAGTGGAACAAGTCTGAGACCTCCTTGGGAAACTGAATGTGTGTAAGTCCATGGGGCCACATGACATGCATTCAAAGGTTCTGAGAGAGAGAGCTGATGCGGTGCTGAGCCACCCTCCGTCATATCTGAAAAATCATGGCTGTCCAGTGAAGACCCCAGGAACTGGCAAGAAGGAAAGGTCACTCCCCTTTTCAGGAAAGGGAGAAAGGATGACCCAAGGACCTGCAGGCCAGTGAGCCTCACCTCTGTGCCTGGGAAGATCACAGAGCGGATTCTCCTAGAAGCTATGTTTTAAGTATTTTAATTTTAAGTATGTCTCTAATGTACTGTGTGAATCTGATGTCTAGATGCATATTAAATGGAAACTAACTCATACAGCCATCAGAGAGAAAAAGCTGAGCTTACAGCTGCCTTTCATCTTGCAGGGCATTATTATCCAGGTGGACTATCTGTCCAGATATCACTATCTGTCCAGATATCAACAGGGTAAGTCAAGTTTTTCTTCCTCTCTCTAACCATGTATTACCCAGGTACTTATACAGCCTAGGGGAAGATCTCCTTGGGAGCAGCCCTGCGGAGAAGGACTTGGGGGTCCTGGTGGACGAGAAGCTGGACATGAGCCAGCAGTGTGTGCTTGCAGCCCGAAGGCCAACTGTGTTCTGGGCTGCATTACAAAGGGGTGGCCAGCAGGGAGAGGGAGGTGATTGCCCCCTCTGCTGGGCTCTTGTGAGGCCCCATCTGCAGTGCTGTGTCCAGGCCTGGGGCACCCAGCACAGGAAGGACGTGGAGCTCTTGGAGCGGGTCCAGAGGAGGGCACTGAGATGATCAGAGGGCTGGAGCAGCTCTGCTGTGAGGAAAGGCTGAGGGAACTGGGATTGTTTAGCTGGGTAAAGAGAAAGCTTGGAGAAGTTTCATCGTGGCTTTCCAGTATAAACAGGAGGGGGAACGGCTGTTTATGAGGGTGGATGGTGATAGGACAAGGGGGAATGGTCTTAAACTGAGACAGGGGAAGTTTAGGTTGGATATTAGGAGGAAGCTTTTCAGTCTGAGGGTGGTGAGGCACTGGAACAGGTTGCTCAAGGAGGCTGTGGATGCCCCATCCCTGGAGGCATTCAAGGCCAGGCTGGATGTGGCTCTGGATGTGGCAGCCTGGTCTGCTGGTTGGTGACCCTTGAAAAGGCAGGGGTTGGAACTGGATGAGCACTGTGGTTCTTTTCAACCCAGGCCATTCTATGATTCTGTGATTCTATAAAAACAAAGTGCAATACTGTATGGGAACTGTTGAGTCATGGCCTGAACCTCTCTCTGATTGATCACCTGAAGCAAGCACTGAATCAGGCACGGGAGCACAGGTGAAGGCAATTCAGCTGTGTGAACAGAAGGGGTTGAGGCTGGCTGCCCCTCTCCTAGACCCCATTTAAGGGCTGACTGCTGGTGAGGATTTTCTTTTTCTGGTGATCTCTCCTTTTGGTAGTTTTGGTTTTTTTTTTTCCTGTGGGCCTGGGACACATGTGAGCATTTTCCTTTATTTCTGATGATCCCTTTCCTTCTGGTTATGTTTCTGTGAAATAGTAAGTTAACCATGCCAGTCTGTTTATTGTTTATTTGTTGTTTGTACATGTGCTGTTGGCCAAGGAGGTTGTGGATGCCCCGTATGTGGAGGTTTTCAAGGCCAGGCTGGATGTGGCTCTGGGCAGCCTGGTCTGGTGGTTGATGACTCTACAACTCAAGACGTTATTTTCCCAGCACTATGAAACTATCAAAGCCACTCCCTGTTTCTGCCCCTAATCTGATTGCAGTTTCTCATGCCAAGTCTTTCTTTTCAACTCTGTAGGATTCTGTGCACGCTCAAATTACTGGGGACAATCTACACCTGTGGACTTTTCTTTCAGCCTGGCTTGTCCCTAGTTCCTAACAGCTTCTTCTGCGTAAAAGACAGAGTTGCTATGAGGCTCAACAATTCAACCACGTTTTACTAACAGTTCTGGGTGGTTTGTTCCTGCAAAAACAGCACTGTATTGAGGTTTCTCTCTTATGTGGGATGAAGTCATCAAGTCTCTGGAGTGGCTTGATCTAGCTCCATGCATCTCGCAGTCTTAAGTGGCACCGCTCACCTGTTAGGAATGAGTTTACCCAAGGAAAGGCTGACTTTGGGTGGCTTCATCCAGCTCAGTGCAGAGTACTCTCAAAGCACTGAGCGCTCCCGATGTCTGCAAGTCCCACGGGAGTCCCAAGAGCAAGGTCTAGCTCCCTCTATGTTCCCAATACAAAGTTATGTTCCCAATACAAAGCATGAGAGAAGTGCTTGCCAGAAGATCTACCTCCACATTAGGACAACAGCTGATTGTTTTCTGATGAAGGGCTTGCATTGATCTAGCTCCATGCATCTCGCAGTCTTAAGTGGTATCGGGGGATTATGTTCCCAATACAAAGCATGAGGAAAGTGCTTGCCAGAAGATCTACCTCTACATTAGGACAACAGCTGATTCTTTCCTGATGAAGGGCTTGTCTTCCATAACCTTTAGATGTTTATAAACCTTGCTGCTGTTTTCCTGCCTTAGTGGCAGAAGAGTTGGTAGTGAAAACCTGGTGCTGTCAGAAAGAATGCATGTGGTCTGGTGAGAAGGGGGAAAAGATGTAAGTTTATTTCTAGGTGTCCAAAGAGCTGGAAGATGAACAGGAGTGCTGTGCTGTCCTTGGTCCTGGCCATTGCTGCTTCAGGGCATACAGGCACCAGGAGCTTGGAGGAAGTTGGACTGCTGTAGTGCAGGTTCAGGTTTTCCTTCCTGCTCTGTCTGGAAGGTGCAGACAAACACAGGGTAAACCTGGGGTTCTTGCTATTCCAAATCCTAACAATATCCACCTTCTGATGCAAAGAGTGATCGTTTTTCCTTAAACCTTTGCTTACTAAAACTGGCTAGGCTTTGTGTCTATCTGGGTAGCTGCACCCCAGCCTGCTATAGCTCCTCCCTTGTACTGGAACGAGGCTGGCCGGATAATGTGTCTGTTTCTTGGGGTAGCAGCGCCTCATCCTCCTACAGCTCCTCACATGTGCTGGAGCATGGCTGGCTGGCTAAGGTTTGTATTAGTCTGAATAGTGTTTACCCATCCTCCTACAGCACCTGTATTGTACTTGAACAGAGCTCCTCTCTTGTTGTTGAACTTGCCTTTTCTCTTGTACTTTAACAAGGTTGGCTGGATAACGTGTGTGTTTCTCCAGGTAGCAGCACCCCATTTTCGTACAGCTCCTTCTGTCTGCTGGATCGTGGGGGGCTGGCTAGGAATTGTGTTTGTCTGGGTTGTGGCAACCCATCCTCCTGCAGCTCCTCCCGTCTGCTGGACCATGGGGGGCTGGCTAGGAATTGT
Organism: Perdix hodgsoniae; assembly: GCA_035772895.1. Taxonomy (NCBI): domain Eukaryota; kingdom Metazoa; phylum Chordata; class Aves; order Galliformes; family Phasianidae; genus Perdix; species Perdix hodgsoniae. The sequence continues at coordinate 718,707 of JAPSGF010000141.1, forward strand.
GTTTGTGGGAACCCATCCTCCTGCAGCTCCTCCCATCTGCTGGACCATGGGGGGCTGCTCGGGATCGTCTTTGTCTGGGTAGCGTTACCCCATCTTCCCGCACGTCCCCTCAAGCGCTGGAGCTCAGCTGCCCGCACAGCCTTTGCGTATCTCTGGGCAGCGGCACGCCGTCGTGCTCGGGCTCCTCTGGCAGGACCTGCTAACGAAGAGGAAAGGAGCCAAGCGCCTTGCAGACGGGCGCGATTCGCACGATGCCCACCAAGCCGGCAAGAAACGGAACCAAGACGTACATGGGTAGGGGAGCCCCCAGCGGCCGCTGGCACCACGTTCCGGCCCTTGTCGGCGAAGTGGCAGCGGCCCTGCAGGACAGGCTGGGAAACGGGCATGGCTGCACTGCCTGCCGGCATCAACCGCCTGCAGCTGACAGCTGCCGCGTGTCGTCGCCCCCCTCAGTGACATCATCCCCTCAGTGTCCCGAATGCCTGAAGGAGCAAAGTGCTGAGTCTTTGGATTGCTTCATTTTTCCCAGGGGATCTCGCTCCACAAGCATCACCAACCCAATCTCCTGATGTCATCTCCTCAGGAGGCTCTGGGTAACAAAACTGCACCCAAAGCACCGTGTTACTGGCTGCCGTAGTGGGTCGTGTATGTCCTTCACTACTTTCTTCCTTGTCACTTTGACTAAATGAGAATCAAGTAACCAGGAGCAAAAATGATCTCAGGGAATAAGAACAGCAATATTAATGTTATCTGTTCAGTGCATCCTGTGGAACCGTGTTGACTTTTCTGGACTGGGAGGGAATAAGAAAATTCATTTGTGGTTGCATTAGATGCCTGGAGAAGAAGCAATCATTTTCCATCCTGATGCTGCCAAGAAGGCTAATTCAGTAAGGGGAAAGCTACAGGAGACTTATTTAGAGTAACTGCCCCAGACTGATACACAAGTCAGGACAAGATAAATGTGGTGATGTCACTACCTGCATTGCCTCCTGGTCGCACATGGCAAGCCAGATTTGATACCCATTGCCATTCCTGGCAATGTAATGCCACCCTGTAAAAACCAAAATTCTCCTCCGAACTCTTACTCCCATCCAGGATGAGCCATGGTACCCCAGGTCATCATAAACCACTCAGGCACTGTTGTGATGCAATTCCAGTTTTACTGTGCTATCAGTTCTTGCGTGGACAGCCAGCAACGTTTCTGCTGTGTACCTATTCTGATGTCTGCAAACCTGATTTAGAGGAGGTAAAAAGTGGAATACATGTGGAAGCTGGGAGGGGAAACCAAGCATTTAACACCAATGCTGAGAGACAGAAAGCAGCTTGGTGTGAAGGAGGAACATTGCTCTTAGGGGGGATATGGAGCTCCATTCCTCAGGGTTCGGTCATACAGTCAAAGGAAAATGGTCAAGGAAAATCAAGATGATTTCATGTTTCACAGCTGAAATTGTGACACTAGAGATGTAACAGAGAGAACCCGGCATCCTGAAAACTTGTGGCTCTAATCTAGTATCAGAAAAACAATGGAATGGAGAAAAGCACAGGAACAGCCTACTGACACAGCTTCCTTGCAGCTGTAAAGAAACTGCCTTTGATGCAGTATGAAAACTTTTCCCCCTGAAAAGGGAAAGCTGTGCTCCCACAAGACTGGGGCTGTAAGAGAAAATGTGGCTTTGGAGAGCTGACGTTAATCTTGGTGGGCTGGCTGTAGCCTTGGAGAACTGACAGAATCCTGATGTGCAAGACAGCTGGATTGCATTGGCCTTCTACATACATGGGCGAGGAATTATGCAGGGAAAGACAGATATGGATATAAATCTGGACATAGATATAGACATAGATAAAGATATAAATAGGGAAAATTAATTCATTCAAACCCCATCAGCAAATATGCAGCTTTCAAGAGAAAGTACTTTTGTCTTCTCTTTTTTTTAATGTACAGTAATGCATATCAACACGTTATCTGAAGGAAATATCATCATCTTCAGCCGATCTATATTTCTAAATGGCCACCTGCAATGTCTCCAGACTTTTCTGGCCTCTTACCAAAGGGCAATTTATTCAAGCAGAATCTGGAAGAAAGTAGTGCATCTGAAATGTTAGATGTTATTCCAAACCTGTGCAGCATCGCTGTGGCTGCACAACTAACCTGAGTAGAACCTCTGCAGACAGACAGATGCAGAAAATAGCTGCTGTGCTCTGGTGCACCAAGCAGTAAAAACACATGCAATTACTAAAGGCTGTGATGTGGATATGGACGTATTTTAGCAGCTCAGCCTATTTCTGCACGCATGAATGCACACCAAGAGGAAAACAAACAAACACACAAACTTGACAGGGTTAAACTGAGGCTCACAGTACAAAATTCGGAATGTAGAAGACACTTGCAATGTATTTATCCACATCTACTTGACTTCTTCAGTATGAGGCATAAATAGGCAGGTGGCAGCTAGAGAGAGGAAAGGGTGAAGTCTGCCTAACAAGAGCAGGGGTGTTCAGAACTGGATGGAAATGACACCTGGACAAATCCCCAAGATTTTCACTTCCACAACAGAATTTTGGCTGCTTCTTAAGAAACAAGGCTAACGGCACTAAGGAGCAGAAGTGATGGGTTGATCATGCTGATTTCTTAGCTGAGGAGGTTACTGAAAATGATGCAGGTTTTCCTTCAAAGGTATTTGTGCTTCTTGTAAATTGGCAAAAGAGAGCGATGGACAAACTATTATCCAAGCGTGAGCAAAGCCTGTAGGCGAGAATGGTTTCCTAGGAGGGGATCAACACGTGGGAATTGCTTTGTAGCTCTCTGAACCTGAAGAAACATGACAAAGTCAAAAGTACAAACATATATATGTATATATATTTAAAATAATTATTTTGCAAGTGTGTGAAAGTATTTTTATGAAGCCATTTATGAATTAGTTGCCATTAATGAATTGGGAAATAAAGGTCAAAGCAAGAATTAGAAGCCATTCACTGGGTGTGCTAGGACAGCTGATTATCCTCTGGGTTTTTCATGTAACCTTAATTAAGGAGACAAATATCACATCTCTACATTTTGGGATGATATTGTTCCACGAAAGGTTATGTTCTAGTCTGAGTGAGGGGGCTGATTTCTACCCACGTCCACGTTTAGCTTACAGATGTTGAAATAATAACAGGAACTGGTGCTGTGTGAGTGAGCTGGAGATCCTAGAATACGTCTTTCCCATGCTACAGAAACAATGATCAAATAAACTCTGTTCTTCTAAAGTGTTGTGTTTTTTGTTTAGTGAAACATGCAAAGTATTTAAAAATCAAGGAGTCATTTTCTGTTGTTTAAATGGCAGTGCTCAATATGTAATGAAGTGCAGGGCCGTGGACCTTTACTCATGGCAATCAATTTCAGGTCCCCCCCAAAACATGAAAAGAAGCAACAGCATTTTCTTTCAGCCCCAGCCTGGAATCAAAAGAGCATCACCAATTCTGAGGCCAGCTTTGCACATAACCCTGAAAGCATGAGACTGCTGTGGTGTTTTGATTCGCTCCTCTTACAAAAAGGAGGACAGCATGTCCCCTCTTCCATCTTTCATTTTCACAATCAATTTTCATTTCAATATGTGTGCAGTTCAACATCCACCGCTGCATACCACTCCTGCTGTGTTTCTTAGAAGACTGCTTGGATAATGCAAGGGAGAAAATGGCTGTGGTCAAAGTGAAATTCCAATACATTGCATTTGGACTGTCAAGGATCCAATCTCTTGCTTCCTGGTAAGTGCTGCATCTTTAGAGGTTGATGCTGTGAGGCATGAGGTTGTCTCAGCCCTTCATTTAAGCTAGAGAGCTCTGAGGTGAAGCTGCAGCCTCACGCAGTCCACTCTGATAGCATCTTGTCTGATTCATCTGGGGGGAGGATGGACACCTGAGCACAGAAATGGAAGAAATTCAATAAATATATCAAATGCTCACTCACTGTAACAAGACTTCCCTCTTCCTATGAGCCATGAGTTTAAAGAGAGGACAAAACAAACAAACAAAAACAAACGAAAAACATCACTTCTGTCACTTAAAAAAGTCTGTATAGTTGTAACAGGAGAACTGAACAGGTTCCCTCTCAAAGGTTTTCAAGTGGGCTGCAGAACTGCAGCTGATCACCTGCTAAAAGTGCTGCCCAACCACAGCTCCAACCCTGCACCCAGATGACCTGCAGGGCTGAGAGGGGCTGTGAGCAGCCACAACATTGGGAGAAGGGGCTGTGCCCAGCTCCCACCCTCGTCTTTGGCCCTGCACTGTTCCGAGAGCTAAAATGTTGGCACTTTAAATGGCACTGTTAGGTACATCACAGGTGTCTTGTCTTTGATGAGCTGCTTCTGGTGCTCTTTGCACACAGCCAGGTGATGGGAGCACGTGGTGATGTCCCCAGAACGTGAGCTGGTGCTCAGCCCTGAGGAAGAACTTGCCTTACAAGCCTTGCCTCATGTCATCTGGTGTCAACAAGACAAGACGAGGCATCCCACTGAACAGTGAGAATGCTCACTAAGTCACGTGAACAGAGGCATGACATTTCAGTAAGAGCCCCAGCTACCAGCCTTGTCTGAGAGCTGTGAATCACTACGTCCAGCTTAATAGGGCTGCTCTCACTGAGGGAAAAAAAGACCAACCTGGGGCTGAGATGACACGTGGAGCTTTTTAACTCATGGCAGCTTTTCAGCAATCTGCTCCTCGCTTTCGAGAGGAAAAACCTTCAGCATCTTTAGGGGAAACGTCGGTGTCAGCACTACTAATCAGATGGTGGAGGGCTTTTTTCACAGCATCACTAGCACAGAATTTTGTTTTAAGCTCACTGGTCATAATGAAAGAAATATCCTGAAGTCTGCACAAGATACATCCCTTGAGCAACGCCATCAAGTCAATGAATTTCTATGAAAAGATTAACTGGGACATGCTGTTGTCAGTTGTCACAGGTCTGTATTCCCATGCTAGATCACTAATTACCTCCCTTTGTTTTCCATAAAGGACTTCAATCTCAGGGGAGGTTTTTTTTTTGCCACAAACGCTTTTCTCACTTGCAGCAATTGCAAGCCCACATTCACACTTGTCCCTCCAAGGGCAGTGCTGCCTTTTGCCCATTTTTCCAACCCTCAGGCCTGTGAGGCAGTGTCCACCGCACCAGCTCATGCAATCACCCCAGGAACCAAGCGGATCCTGTACTCAAACATGATGTGGTGGGGTTGAGGAGAAGGGAGCAGAGGGGCTGCAGAGCTGCCTGGCTCATGCAGACTCCATCACTTGTTTTTTCTCCCCCCGCATCCCAGTCAAATCCACCTTTGCTCCCTGCTTCCCTCCGCTTTTTCTTATTATTGAAGTCTGGTAGATTTCTTCTTTTAAATTACATTTTTAGAAACTCCACCTCCTCTCAAAAGCAAGCTGTTACTGCTCCCATCATATCAGTGCTTCTGTCTTCTCCTTCACCAAGAACGCAGCGCACAGAATGCATCCTGGTTAAAAAAGTATTAAAAAATCAATGGCAATGACAAGCTAGGGTGTAGTTATGAACAAAGGTTGATAAGTGCTGTTTTCAGGAAAGAGGTTGGTGTCCTTTGGCCTGGAAACAAAACAGCAGTGAAAGAACACTGGTACCTAACATGCAAGCCCCCAGCTCAGTTGGGGGAACTGAGGACACTAGCATTAATCAGGATGCTGGGGTTTAGGGTAATATATCAGCTAAGCTGGTCCTCAATACCAACTTTTATCATCTGAGACATCAAGGATAGATTCCAGTGACACGTCTCAGATGTATGGTACTGAAACTGCAGCGTGCAAAAGATAAGGGAAAAAACTGGCTAGTGTGTGATAGTGCAGCGGACGTGACATTGTTGTGTGGAGGAGTGTTTCCATACTGAAAGGGAATTGAGAAATCCGATTTGTCTTTTTCTGCTTTGGCACACGGAGCTGTGCTGTGCCTGGGGACACACTCTGCTGAGTGTCTGCCCAGTGCCTCCAGAGACTCAGAAACCCAAATGTACGCTTCCAGACAAAAGCGAGGAGCTCTGGCACAATGCAGCTGCAAAGGTTAATACCTGTATTAAAAGCCTCTGCACTCACCCAAAAACTTCACTGAAGGGCTTTAAAGGGAAGGAGAGCTTTGAGCTGACCAAAAGTACCTAAAGCTATCCTGGCAGGTGCCACAGTGCAGCTGGAGCAGAGCGGAGTGAAGAGCGAGGGAGATGGAGCTGGCATTCACACCATGCATGCAAGGGGGTTGCATCGGATGAGTGGCTGCCCCCGTGGTGTCTCAGCACTGGCTGACAGCTGCAGGCACACAAAGTGGAGAGCAGTTCTGGGACGAGCATCATTTGAAGTGAAGGCTCATTCGCTTGGCTGTGTGGCATGAGTCAGAGAAATGGAGACCAACCACAGTGTAAAAATGCATTTGGAACACAAACCAAAAATGCTGAGATGGGCACACGGTGGAAGGGAGGCTTTGGGTGCACAGCCAGCATCCCAGAGACTACTGACCCTTCACAGGTGTCCAAGGAATTTCCCAAGGGCATCAGGAAGGGATGACAAAATGCTGGTGTGAAGAGGAAGACGAGAAGATGGCATTACTTTCTGCCTCCCTTCTGCCTGGAGTGCGCTGAGATGGTGGGTGGAAGAGCAGACTGTGCATCCTCCTCTTCCCCAGGGGGACGAGCCCCCATTTACTGCCTGCTTGGGGGATGCTGAGATTGTCAAAAGCCCGAGGATACCCTGAGGTGGACCTCTATTGATGTCAACTACTTTGAATCAACGAATATTTCATTCCCCCATTCAATCATTCAGGAGTAAGGAAAGGGAAATAGCTGGGCTTGAGCCACTGCTAGACACGTCTCACTTTAAAGCACTTAAACTCTGTGGTTTCTTCAAAAACCACCTCAATTACAGGCACCTACAGGCTCTTCAATGAAGTCCTAAAGCCAGTAATACTCATCAGAGTATTAAAACCATCCTTTGCCCCCATTAATCTAATCAACAAGCAAAATGTAGCACGCGGCTTCAAACCAGGATTTTACGCTGCCTCAAGTGGCTGTGAGAATAGAAAACACAGAAATGCTGCTTAGGACATTCTGGAGACAGAGGAAGAGGGAAGAGAGAGAAAATTGTGTTGGGAAATACTGGGAGAGGAAAGTGCAAACTGGCAATAATTGCAAGAAACTGAAATAATTGAAAAAATTGCCACGAGGCAAAGACGCAAGAAGGGAAGCCCTGGGTGTGCTTATAGCAGGAATGACATTCCTGTCCTAATTTCATTTTGAACTGAACCTTGATGAAACAAAGAGATAAAGGATTAGTGATGCAGAAAAAAACAAGCCTATTTTTCTAATGAAACCAAACTGGTTGGTGCTCCCAAAGCATCGAACTCCATCTGGAACTACCTGGAATGTCTGCAATGTGAAAGAGAGTAAAATAAATGAATGCTGCCAAACTCACAGTTATTTGCATTAATTATGCAATGTGGTTACAGTCATTTATTACTTGAAAAAAAAAAATTAAAATGTATTTTTTCCAAAAGCACACATTTTCAAACCAACGCTTTCTGATATGGGAGTTGTAATGCCTTTATCACAGAGAATATTACAGCCAAATTTAAAGTGTGTAAAGTGGTGGTATCAGAATAAAGCCCTTTATCTCACCGCTCTACATTTTTTAAAAAACTGAAGCTATTTTGCTTTTGCCCTCAGAAATTGCACAAAATATTTCCCAGCCTGCTCCCTTCCCTTGTGGCAACCTGTGCAAGAAGAGCAATGTGCTCTGCTACTCTCAGCAGCAAAACACTGCACTGGTGGACATCAGCACTCAAAATAATTATCCCATCCTACGGGAAGAGCTTTCTAAATATTTTGATGTTAGGCACACGAATTCATATTTATCCTGGGCTGTGGGTAGTAGAATCCCCAGGTAGGGCTAAGAATGCAGCACTAAAAGGATTCAGAATAAAGCAGGGAGCTCAGCTGGTCCAATTAGACAGGCTCTCTCAAATTCAAAGACATGGATGACCTGATAGCTACCAAAACAAAGGAGGAAATGCATAACACGGACAATTAGCTTACTAAACCTTCTCAGACTTGATGGCTACCGAGTTTCTCCGCACAAAGCCCAAGTGGCACAGCCACAAGTAGCCCATGTGCTGTGAATTGCTGCGGGATCCTGAACCCTAGGAAACAGCAAGAAAGGAAACAGCCAGACTCTGGAACCTCCAGCAGCTGAGCAGCTCCAGATTTTCCTAAGGATGACGAGGTGGTGCCGCGTACAACCACGGAATACCAGTAAAGCCCTTCCATGCCCTTTTGAAATCCTGTACAAAGGTCCTCATACGGGTTGAGGAAGACAAATAAGAGCAAGGTCTGACTGTGGCAATTAGGCACGGACTCCGTTGTTAGTGCAGAACAAAAAAAAAAAACACTTTTATTTCATTGCGGGTGATGAACTTGAAGAACGTGCACTTGGTCAAGTGCCTTATGACACGTGACCCTCTTGCCACATTTGGCAGTGCTGGACCCTCCCTCCTGCCCTGGAGCAGATGGCAGTGGAGCTGGGCTCGTCCCTCTGGTGCCGTTCCTGTGGTGCTGCACCCAGTCTGTGTTGGTGAGAGTGCTGGACCGAGGCACGGCTCTGTCAGCCTTACCTCAAGTCTGTTGTACCTCAGGGCCGTCTCCCAGTGGGAGGTGATGAGGTCGTACAGGCTGTCAAATACTTGGGTGTCTGCAAGGCGCTACATGGAACAGCACTGCAGCATGGCTCTGAGCGACCCCTTCCTGCTGTGCAGGCTACAGCTTGTCCACACAGGAACGTCAGGCCTCAGCTTCCCAGGCCTCACAGTGAACAGACTGAAGTGTATCTGCCATGCGCTGCCTTCTCCATCTCCTTCAGCAGGTCCTTCAGGAAACGAATGACCAGGCAAAGACATCCATGGGGGCACTTCTGCAACCAAAGACCCATGAAAAGTTTCACTCACACACTGCAGTGTCACTGAAGAGGAGAGCATTAGGGGGAATTGTGCCCTGAGATGGCACTGAAATGGGCAACGAAAGCTCTCGCAGGAATTACAGAGCCATGACTTACCCATGCCATCCGCCAGAGTTTCGGTCCCAGAGCTCAGAGCGGACCCTGGATCGCCTGCTCCAGTCACAGCTGCAAACAAACACAGGACAGAGCAACTCCCATTAAGCATCCTTCCAGGCAGAAGGACACAGGATGTAATTAAAGCCAGGGATTCCCTCGCGACACTTCTCTCCCTTCCACACAGGAGCCGAAGAGGGGCAGCGGTCACCCTGCCACTGAAATGTGCCAGCTCTCCCAGTAAAGAAATACTCCTGGCTCGACTGTGCATGTCCTTCAAGGCTCAAACGGGCTCAGAAGGTCTTGAGAGGATCTTAAGTAAACTTGCACCCAAGTAAACTAGGAGAGCATGAACATTTCTGCCCCCAGGGAAACAGACACAACTCACATGCCCAATGCTTATGCATTTTCTCACTCCTCTTGTCTGGCTACCTTGTGACGATAAGCCCTGTTTAGAGTTTATTTCTTATGTTTGTTTTATTTGTTGAGTAATAGCTTCCAGCACGTGCACCCAAGCAGAGAGCAGTTATTGAGTGAGGTGGTCAGAAGGGCATCAGCTCCTGGCTGGCCACGTGCAGGGGCTTCTCAGCCACATATACCAGCGAGGTGTGGGCACAGCCGGTACAGCAGCTCCTGGTGGTAATTTTTGGTCACAGAGCACTGCAGTGCCCGGAACAAAGCCAGCAGCCCGTCCCTACAGATACCCCTGTCAGCTGGGGCTGCAGCAGCCCTGCCTCTTCCCAGTCTTAGCAAACAGCTCGTCAGTCCAACAACTCAGCTAAGGGCAGAACCAGAGTTTATGTCAGGCATGTGGTCCTGAAAACTGGAAAACCCTGATGTTTCCAGGTGCAGGTAGTGCTGGCAAGCACAGACGTCGTATGGCTTCATACACCTCGTGACCTGCCTCACAGGAAAGGAACAGTGCCACTGTGTGGCTGAACTGAGCCCATCAGGTCGCCGTAAGTCAGTGAATCCTCAGAATCCACAGTGAGTGGAAGTTTGCTACAGCACTTCACGTGTGGTTAAGGTGACTTAGTTTCAGCAAGTTTTCCATTAGTAACAATAGAAAAAAAAACACCCAAACAATTATGATAGGTGCTGCAAAAGAAACTCTTTACCTGTCAGATGGAAAGTCAGTGACTGCGTGGAACATACCCTGTAAAGCTGCTGGGCCTTCTTCCACATCATTGTTTCTGCTGTCTGACAGAACAGGAGAGCTGCTGTGGCCTCGTGTCCATGCCTGTGCCTCCTCCAGGGTGAGCAGCTCTGTGGGAGGAGAGGACACCCACAGGGACTTGGGCCATAATCAAGAACTGCGTCCTGTAAAGGGAAACCACAGATAAGAGGGAGGATCAGCAAGCAGCAGCACGGCCATCGCAGCTCTGCGGGAGGCGCTGTGCTTTTCTAAGTCTTGGCTATCCCAGCCACTGGAAGATGATGTCAAAATAACCATTTTGTCACAGGCTTGTTTATGGTAAAGGACATACTCGTAACTGAGAGCAGCTTAATGTATTTAAGCAAGCAAACAAAACTCCTAAAAAGAGAGGACAGGTCAGTCAGAAACCCTCACTGCCATACTTGTATCAAGCTTCGTCTGCGTGCAAAATCTTGTCACGATAGTGGGAGTTTTCTTCTTATGAGGTCTGGCTTTGGTCACTCAGCATCCAGCAACAGGAAACGCGGCACACAACTGCAGCTGCTACAACCCAGTGTGCAGGTGGACACAGAACTGAATCTGGCTGTGTCTCTTGGCCTGCTCACAGCCTGTGCTTGTTTTTGGAGACAAGCTTTAAACTTCTACCAAAGTAGCTCACAGTGCCAGCTGCTAGGATCTCTGAAGCCTCTCAGTGCAGGGCAGTGCAGGTGAGCACGAGGAGTCTGCTCTAAGAGCTGTCCTTCTTTGCCACTGCGTACAGAGCAAGCATTCATATGGCCATTCTCGTGTGATAAGAGGTGTGGGAGGGAAGTGTATCGTCCCCTCACATCAACATCCTGGTTGGATCCATTCCTACTACTTATCCCTGTAACATCACAGCTCCTGGGTAATGTGTGCACAGCCCCGTGTGTTTGTCAGCTGCACCTGAGTAGCCAGGCTTTGGGTCAAACAGTATACAGACATCCAACCAGACTAACTTGGGATGGCTTAAAGCAGGCTGGGGAATGCTGTCCCTACTTGAAGGCTGGTCCAGGCTGAGATGCTGTGCTCAGAGGGGCTGCCTTGCCAGAGCAGTATTGCCAAGCTGAGCTGATTCTCTGTGACATTCCCTGACCCTTCTGCTTGTGGGGAAGCAGACAATGTGAATGTCTGAATCACTAAACAGCTAGCCAAGGAGATATGCTCCATTCTACAGCCTGGATGACCGTATGGCTCAGGTGCTTGGCATGTCCATCTTCCCCTGGCAGAGCTCAGCCTGCTGTGGGCTCTTCCTGTTCAGCCAGGCTAACCCCTGCATCCTGCTGACACAAAAAATGCCTTCCAGTAGGAAGGAACAAAAGCTGCACTTACAGCAACTGCGCCATCCAAAGAAGAGCAGCACCTGTATAAAATGGGAAGCAGCAAATCTGCTCAAAAAGCAGCTATCTAGACTCCACTAGAGGCACTAACTGCTGTGACTGCAAATTTCATTGGAAGGTGGGGGTATCAAAACAGATGGAACAAACTTAACACTGCTTTGGAATAATAATTGCTCTTCACACTTACTCATCTAACATGTAGAGGAAACTTTCTTCCTGGTGCAACTCTGTTTCTTTTCACTGGACCAGGTGCACTTTGGTCTCAGCAGGAAAGCTGAAGGTTCCAGGGCTGGGAACAAACACAGTGCAGTTATTTCCTCACTCTTAGCACCTAAGCTGTGGCTCATCCTAAATCCACAACTCTGCAGTGCAGGCAGAGAACTGGGCAACAGCTGCAAGGCCCGTGCAGTCTTTGCCATGCAGCTGGACAGCCCTGCTGATTAACCTATAGAGGCTGTGCAGAAGAAACAACCAGGAAAACAGCTGTCAGAGTATCTCACATTAAGGGCAAGACTTCTGTTTCTCTGCATCAATGCTAACGAATACCAAGAGCTTACTTTAAATCTGCTGATTGCTATTTGTCTTCTAAGATGCTTGTAAGGATCAACAGATCATGCACTGTGTCGTACTGCAAGACAGCTCAAGTGGGAAAGCACACAGAAGCACTGAAGAAAGCAATTTTAGAAAGAAAAGAGAGTAGGGGGAAAGATTTAAGATACTCTGTACAGCTTGTCAGAGTGAGGACCTAACAGCAGCAGCCAAACTTTCAGCTGCATGTTATCATAGAGCATCCCGGGCTTCCCAGAGAGATACTGGTAGCCACAGTTGCCATATTCATGGAGGAGGATGCTCACTCACTCTATCTGCAATGGCTGGGCTGGGTTTGGAGCGGAAGAGGACATCTGAGTGGTTCAAGATGAATTCCACAACGGCCGACTGCACCTGCACCTCCACGAAGGCAGCTCTTCTGCTGGTGCAGGCAGACTCACTCCGCAGGGATCTGAAGGAAAAAACAATGAAGTAAAACTGTCAACAGACAGAAGACTGGGAAGGCACCTCTGGCTGTGCAGAACGCATTGATTCTGGAGGAGAGGGTCTACAAAGGGTGTGTTTATTTATTTTGAGCTTTCTTTTCAACACTGCTTACAAGACATCAAGCAGGAGCCCACTCTGGGGCATGTCAGCGTGTCCCTGTTTCACTTCTGAATGAATGACACTGGCCCAACACGTCCCAACTTCCTCTGGAGCCCAGCACGCCTGTTACCTCTCTGAAAATGATGCAGGGACATTTTCTTCAATGTTCCCTTTAGGATGCTTTGTTTACCAAGGCTTCCACAAGGTGTTTGGGTAATGAACAGAAAAGTATAGAATTCTAAGGGAGTGAGAGAGAATCTGTGTGACGTCTGGGTGCTGGAGCTAGTGGCACCATGCAGAGCAGCAGCACAAGAGCTGTTTGCAGGGAGCTGATCCAAGCCCTGAGGCTGATGCCTGTGTGTGTCAGCAGTGACTCTGGGGCTTTTCTCAAGGGACTGAGCACGCTAATTCTGCAACTCCTACTTCTCTGTGTTTCTTCTCTTGCTGTTGCCTTGGTCGGTAACTAACTGCACTGCGTTTATTCTACACCCTGCTTGCAGAGGCTCATTCTGCACAGCCAGAGCTGCCCTAACCAGAAGGAGCAGCAGCAAAGCCCTCACCCAGCGAGGCCACGCACTGGTACATCTCCAGCATCGCTGGAGGGTCCAGCAGCGCCCACTCCTCCCTGCTGAAATACACGGCCACCTCTGCAAAGGGCACGGGCTCCTGCAAGTGCTCCTCGCCAGGTACAGCCAAGGCCCAGGGAAGCAGCCTGGAGAGGAGAGAAACTCCCGTCCCAGCGGCTCCTCTGTTCCCAGCACACAAATGCTGACTGAGGACACCTCACTCTCACCCTGCACTCCAACCTCGTGCTCCTTGCCGCCTCCTGGCTGCTTCCCCGAGCCCCTGCCTGAGATGGACACGCAGCAAGGAATGCAGCAATCTCTACCCAGCCCCCACCCTCACCAGCCCACCTGCAGGGCATTGCCCAGGGGTAAAAGCCAGCTGGGACTCAGACCAGCAGCAGTGCTCTTACCAGGCCTCCTTCCCAGCAAAGCCAGTGCGATGGTGCGCTCCCTCCTCTCCCTTTCTTCCGTCCTCCCTCAACCTGGCATGGGAACACAGTGAGCAACACTCGTGGCTGAAGCAGATTAGCCATCACAAAACTGTCTCAGGCTGGGAGGCTGAAAGAACTGACAGCAGACCTCTGGCTCAACAGCTGGGGGCCAGCTGAGCGTGTGCCTAAAAACAAAGTACAGCAATGAGTCAATCCTCTTACCACCAAAGCAGAGAGAAGCACAAGCACCTCTTAAGCTCTTAAGACAGCTTGCTGGTAGGGATCCTCAGTAAGTGACGAACAGTTTGGTTGGAGCTTTGTTAGCTTCACTAAGGTTGAATCTTTGGGCACACAGGATCACTTAGACACAAACTCCAGAACGCGTCTGGGACTAGGAGTGGGTCCAGCTGTGCTGAGGAACCTTACCTCTGTGGTTTGAAGAGTTCAGACAGCAACGGGGTTTGCTCTGATCCCCATGACACAGCAGGAGAGCGTCCTGCAGGTGTGTGTGTAATCCTGTCCTCCATGTGGAAAGTAACCAAGTGTATCCAGCCATCTCCAGTCTTGTTAAGTCACTGTTCTCTCTCCTACAGCATCTCTATGCTCACCAATAAATACATTCCTGCTTCCCCCTTAGGAGTGCATATTGTAGCTGTGTCCATCTGTTGTAAGTTGGTGAAGTCTGCATGAGAGCAAGCAGGGACACTAACTAGTATAAGATTCATGGAGTGAACGCCACTCCCAGATCCTTACAGGAATGGGCTCCTGACACTGAGAGCCCATTATAGTTGAGAAACAAGGGACCACCAGGAGCCAGAAAGGGATGAAAGGGGGAAAAAAGGTATTATCTGTTACATATGAAGGAAGGGAGAAGGTAAATAACTGCAACGCAGAGCAGAAGCAACAGCAAAGATTTTTATTATTTTCTTTTAGTAACCTACAGAAATTGATTTTGCTGGGGTTTGTGTCAGGCACTCAGAACTACGCCACACACTGTGCACGGGGGTAGATATGGAAGTGCATCGTACTGCGCAGCTACAAATCTGGGAGTCTGTACTCTTAGTGAGGAATCGGAATCACCACTCATTTGAAGCCCAGAATCAGCACAGAATCAAAGAATCGGGAAAAAATCAGAGAATCTGAAATAACAGACCTTACGCTCACAGGAGCTAGTATCCGCATAGCAGCCTCATACAGTCCTCAGACTCTAGAATCCTACACTCTGGTAATCCCACAATAACCCCACAGTATCGAATCACCACATTTTGTTTCCTCACTCCCACACAGGGATGCTTTCTATAGAGCAAGCTCACAACTGATGGTATCAGTCAGCAACACCCAGCACTCCTTATGGAACGGGTTATCTAGAATATCAAAGCACTGCCAGTTACGAGTGCTCACAGGTTCTTCCTCAAAAGAAGAATTTTTAACACTGACTTTCATTCTAATTTGGATACTGGCAGGGAACCGAGGTCCAGAAGCTTTATGAAAGGAATCCAGTACCGCTGTGCCCTTCACAGAACCTCTCCCCTCTGCAGCAACACAGGGGAATGGGGAAAGGGAACCTTCATCCTGCTCTTCCACCCCCCCTCAGGTCAGTCCCGGGGATTTGGGACCCTCCCAGAGACACCGGGAGCCCCCAGGACCCTCGCCAGGACCCAGGCATTTGGGTGCCACAAGCCCACCAGCACCCCGGAACCTTCAGCCCCGCTGCGGGGGTCCCGGCCGCCGAGAGTCGCCCTCCGAGGCCTCGCCCAGCACCAGCGCGGGGGAAAGGGGGGCGGCCACGGTCTGCGAGAGGGGAACAAAAGCGACGAGAACGGCCCCCCCAGGCACGGAGACCGCCGGCCCCTTTTCCCGAGCCCCAGGGCAACACCCCGCATGGCAGCCCCGCGCCCCCCCGGCCTCGTGACAGCCCCGCTCCCCACCCCCTTCCCGGCACCCGCAGCCCCACGAGGCGCCTCGGATTCCCTTCCCGGCCCCACGCGACCCCCCGCGCCCAGTAACGCGCCAGACCCACCGCCCAGCTCCGCCACGACCCGCGTTTGCTCAGCGCCGGCTCCTCACATCACGTGACGCTCAGCCCGGCCGCTACGCGTCGCGCCGGGTGACGTCACGCCGCCGCGCCCGGCGCTCGGACCGAGCACGCGCGGAGCGGGCGCCCCGCCTGGCCTCCTCCCAAGCTTTAAGTGACAGTCAGGGCAGCCAATAGGCTCCGCGGAGGCGAGGGGCGGGCGGGGCTCTCCCGGAAGAAGGGGCGGGCGGGAAGCGGGGCGTGCACATAACGGGCGGCAGCTTCAGCCAATGAAGTGACCGAACGGGCAGGGCTGGCCAATAATGGAGGCGGGGGGCGGGCCGCGGGCCGCTCCTCCGGAAGCGTTTCTTCCTCCTATGCAAACCGCGGAGCGCCCGGGACGGCGTTCAGAAAGAAGTACGCGGCGCTGATGGTCTTATTGTGGGGACGGCAGTGCCGGTGCCCAGCGGGCCCATCTGGGTGGAGGGAGGGAGGGAGACGGGAGGAGGGAGAGAGAGGGAGGAAGAGAGAGAGAGAGAGAGGAAGGGAGAGGGAGAGGGAAGGAGAGAGAGGCGGCAGGGCTTTGGGGCCAAGGCGGGGGGCTGTGGGGCCGTCACTGAGATACGAAATGTCTCCGCAGAGCTGGAAGGGCCGGAGCTGAGGAGAGACGAAGGGCTCCCATCGTGCTCCCGAGTGCCCCTCCTCTCCTGGCTGTGCTGAGGGTGGGTGGAGGCCGGAACACAGGGCAGCAGGAGGGCAGAGAGCTCTTCTGCTTTTTCGATCTTCCCAGAGATAAGAGCGTCTAACATCTCTCACGGATGCCTGGGATCTGTTGAGTCCCAGCCTGAGCCACTGATGGAGCTCCTGTGGGAGGGCCCTGCTCAGCCCTGGGAGCTCAGGTGAAGGCAGCTCAGCAGTGTGGCCTCTCCTAGACCCCACTTACAGGCTGATGCTCACTGGGGAAAGATCTGTCCTGAGGTTGCTCCCTTTGGAGTTTTTCTGTGAGCCCAGGGGATGGCTGAGCATTTTCATTTCTTTGATTATCCTTTTCCACCAGGATCTTTCTAGCTCTGCGATCTGCAGATACCAGCCTAACCACACCCCTGTATGTTTGTTGGCTACATACACTGTGTCAACCACACGGCTCAGCTTGGTGTCATCAGCAAACTTGCTGAGGGTGCTCTTAATTCTTAACTCATTGCTGTTACTGCTAAAGATGTTCAAGAGCACTGGTTGAGGCTGAAGTCTGGTAGGGGGAGGATGGTGTCAGTCTTGTGGGCCCAGCATGTGACCTGCTGCACGTCCCTGCCTTGTTCTCCATCCCTCCCACTGTCCATCCATCCATCCCCTCTCTTCCGTCCTTCACCATCCCTCCCTTCCACATTCTCCATCCCTCTTCTTTAGCCTGTTTCATCTCTGTTCTCCATCCCACCCTATGCAGCCCTTTCTACTCACCACTTCCAGCTCCCCAGCCTTCCACCTCCACATTCCCCATTCCCACCCCACACCACCTCCTCATCCTCACCCCCACGTATTTCCCAGAGTGCAGCACAAAGCGGTGCCGGTGCACAGTGACAGCAACACTGCCATTGCTGAGCCTGCCCTGCATGTCAGAGAGTCGCCTTGAAGGTGTGGTGGACTCGGGCTGCGTTGCAGCTCCGTGCCACCACACAGATGCAGCTGACCCTGACAGCCACAGCCATCCCCTCGAAGCTCAGGCAGTGGTTTGCACTCACAGCCTGGCACGGCCCTGAGGTGACCACCGCTGGCACTGCCCAGCACTTGTCACCGCAGCGGGGACCACCTGGGGACGCACAGCCCTTACAGAACCCGTAGGTGAAATCCAGGATGCAGAATGCAGCAGGTGCTGGTAGGGCAGTTGGGTGCTGCAGGGAGAAGGGGACGTGGAGGGCAGGGCCCTCCCAGGTCCCCAGTCCTGTCTGGGTGCCAGGATCCCTTAACTCCCAAGCCCCAGTTTCTAACCCTAAAAAAGCAGGTTACTAACAGATCGTGACTTGGAGGTGGAAAGCAGAATTTTAAGTGGATTAAGTTGGAAATGCCTGATGGGGGTCAGATATGTCACCTATTCTTCGTGACTGAAGATGAACAACCTGAGAGAGACCCTAAGAAACACACAGACAGATTAACTTTATTATGTTACAATACAGAGATCTTACTTTATGGAAAAAGGCAAATCAGAATATGCAATAAAAACCTGGAGCTGTATACCAAGAATTTAAGGGCATCGTATCCGTTGGAACATCCCTTGAGAATCTGAAGGAATTCTGGATTTCTGACTTATAAAATCAGCTATTTGCCAGCCAGTAAAAAGATGAATTTGCGCGGCTCAGCTGCAGCTTCCTGTTTAGCATACACTTACTGGGTTCAGATAATAAAGGAAACATTTAGGGATCGGATCCCACGTTCCTGTTAGTAGCTTCCACCAGCCTGCAGCCACCACAAGAGGTCAGGAAGAGGCTCCTCTCCTCGGCCCCCGCTCGCAGCCTCAGCAGTCGCTCTCGCCGTTTCCGTGGGCACACGGAGGTCTCGGTGCCACCTGGGAAGAAGCAGACGTCGGAAAGACGTCCTAAAGCCCTCCGCAGGCATCCGCCGGCCCCTCTCGCCCCGCTGCCGCCGATCCCGGCCCTCCGGCGCCGTCCCGCACGCACGCGGCCCCGGCCCCCGCCGAGATCCGACCGCACGGCGCGGCCAGGAGGAGCGGACGAACCCGGCACCGCGCCGCCCGCCACGTGACCGCGCGACCCGGCCGGCACCTGGGCACGGCGGCCGCGGGGTGAAGCTGGCGGCCGCCACCTTGAGAAAGGGCACGGCGACCCCCGAGCGGCGGGGAGGCGCTGAAGAGCGGGTGAAGCCGCCGAGGAGCCGCGTTGGCTGCGGGAACGCCTAACGGGTCGTGAGTCCTCGGCGTTGAGGGATGCCGTGTTCCTGCGGTGAAGAAAAATGCTGTTCCGCGTAGGACGAACAGGGCGAGAGGAGACTCGCAGGCGCGGCTGCACGAAATCGTAGCTCGGTTCGGTACCGCTGTGCTGTCGTTGGCACAGCTGTCGTGCGGCAGCAGCTCAGGCATGTGGGAATTTAGTGTTGTTTCTGCGTTTGGAATTACGAAGAGCAATTGGGTTGAAGAAGTGGAACATAATGCATTTGTGTGCTGTAACTTATGCTTAGAAATAGTTGGTCTAAGAAGTAAAATACTGGATATGTTAACAGCCTCTTTTAGAAACATTATTACTGAATTATGTGATTAATTCTCCTTGCAAAACTGTACTAATTGTTAGATGTTCCAAACAATGCAAGTATGGTGTTAGGGATTAGAAAACGATTTGTAGAGTTGTTCTGTTAGGGCAAGAAACTCCCTCCCAGCAAAAGAAAGACAGCTTTAGCAAACATCAAAGCAGTGAGGGCCTCTACACAAGGCTGAGCTGTCTCACTCCGTGAGAAGGTTGGACTGTGCCAGGCAGGCACCAGGACACTGCTCTGTCTTTCTCCAGAACTTATCTCTGTAGAAAGAAGGACAAGCAGATATCCACAAAATAACGATCAGCTGTGGACTGAGTTAATTAATTAACTACAGATTTACGCTTGTGCAGCAAAAATTGATGTTTGTCCAGTGTTTCCGTGTTTAGTGAAGCGTCGAGAAGATTGTGAACCTAAAGTACTCAGCCAGTGAGGAACCAGGGGAGAAAGAGATCAGAGTCGGAGGATATGGAATAAAAGATGTAACTCGGTTTTCTGGGTGCTCTCCTGATTGCAGGAGGCCCGCCATTGCAATTGCGAATAAAATCTGCTTTATCAGAGATACTGTCCTGGAAAATTATCTGGATATTCCCAACAGGCACAGCGAGCATCAACAGGGCATCGCACACGGGCTGTGGAGCACACGTGGGCAGGTGGGGATCGGCTGATCAACAGCACGGGGCTGAAAGCCAGCAGGGAGACAGCTTACCCTGGTAGCAGGCAGTGGCCACTGGGGTAAAATCAAGGGCTGAAGAACATTTGGGTCCTTCTGGAGTTCTGTAGGGAAGACCCGACCGATTTCAGTTTAAAGGGAATCACGGAATGGACGGGGTTGGAAAGGACCTCAGGGATCACAAAGGTCCAACCCCCTGCCACAGGCAGGGCTGCCAACCTTCCCCCATTTCATGCTAGGGAATGCCCAGGGCCCCATCCAACCTGGCCTTGAACACCTCCCGGGATGGACGGGGCATCCACAGCCTCTCTGGGCAGTTGTTCCAGCACCTCACCACAGAAAAGAGCTTCTCCCTGACATCCAGCCTCAATCTTCCCTCCCTCAAAACCATTTCCCCTTGTCCTGCTTTCAAAGAGTTGACTCCCCTCCTGTTTGTAGGCTCCCTTTAGGTACTGGAAGGCTGCAATGAGCTCACCCTGCAGCCTTCTTTTCTCCGGGCTGAACAAGCCCAGCTCCCTCAGCCTGTCTTCGTAGGGGAGGTGCTCCAGCCCCCTGATCATCTCTGTGGCTCTCGTCCGGACCCTCAAACAGCTCTCTGTCTTTCCAGTATTGGGGGCCCCAGACCTGGACACAGTACCCCAGAGGGGGCCTCACGAGGGCAGAGTGGAGAGGGACAATCACCGCACTGCTGGCCACCCCTCTTCTGATGGAGCCCAGGATCCCCTTTGCTTTCCCAGCTGCAAGGGCATGCTGCTGGCTCATGTTAAGTTTCTCATCTATCAAGACCCCCTGGTCCTTCTCTGCAGGGCTGCCCTCCAGAAGCTTTGAGGCAACGAGGTGAGAAATCCTGATGTCCCACCTACCGGGATGTGATGCTGGAGGCAGAGCAGCCCGTGGCCTCGCTGGGTTTTTCTCTTTGAGGAGCGGCCCACAGTCATTGCTGGCACACAGGCATCAGCCTGGAGGAGCTGGATCAGCTCCCTGCAAACAGCCCTTGTGTTGCCGCTCTGTGTGGTGCCACCAGCTCCAGCAGCCAGGCGCTGTGCAGGTCCTTCCTTTAGAACTCTGTACTTTTCATTTCCCATACACTTGTTGGGCCAGTGTCATTCATTCAGAAGTGAAACAGGGACACGCTGACATGCCCCAGAGTGGGCTCCTGCTTGATGTCTTGTAAGCAGTGTTGAAAAGAAAGCTCAAAATAAATACACACACCCTTTGTAGACCCTCCCCTCTAAAAACAATGCGTTCTGCACATCCAGAGGTGCCTTCCCAGTTTTCTGTCTGTTGACAGTTTTACTTCATTGTTTTTTTCTTCAGATCCCTGCGGAGTGAGTCTGCCTGCACCAGCAGAAGAGCTGCCTTCGTGGAGGTGCAGGTGCAGTCGGCCGTTGTGGAATTCATCTTGAACCACTCAGATGTGCTCTTCCGCTCCAAACCCAGCCCAGCCATTGCAGATGGAGCAGGTGAGTGTCTTCCTCCATTAGTTTTATCTTGGTCAGACACCTTGGTCACATCCAGGTCTCCTCCACGATACTTGAAATATGTTTTTACTGTCAAGGAGACAACAGACTTTGGGGCTTAATAAGAATATGGCCAATGTGGCTACCAGAATCTTTCTGAGAAGCCAAGGATGCTATGCCAGAACATACATCTGAATGTTTGGCTTCTGCTGTTAGGTCCTGACGTTGACAAGCCATACAGAATACCTTAAATCTGTCCCCCAACTCCCTCTCTTCTTTCTAAAATTGCTTGCATCAGTGCTTCTACATACTTGAGCTATCTTGCAGTATGACACAACGCATGACTTATTGGTCCTTACAAGCATCTGAGAAGATAAATAGCAATTAGCAGACTTAAATAAAGCTCTTGGTATTCATTAATGTTGACACTAAGTAACAGAAGTCTTGCTCTTAATGTGAGATACTCTGACAGCTGCTTTCCTAGATGTTTCTTCTGAGCAGTCTCTGAAGGTTAATCAGCAGGGCTGTCCAGCTGCATGGCAAAGACTGCACAGGCCCTGCAGCTGTTGCCCAGTTCTCTGCCTGTACTGCTGATTGGTGGCTTTGGGATGAGGAATCAACTGCACTGTGTTTGTGCCCAGCTCTGGAAGCTACAGCTTTCCTTGAGTAACTGCTAAGACCATGAGTGTCCCTGCTTTAGTGGACGCAAACAGGGTTGCACCAGGAAGAAAGTTTCCTTTGCCTGTTTGATGAGTAAGTGTGAAGAGCACAAGCAATTATTATTCCCCTATTTGCACTTAGTTTGTTCCATCTGCTTTGATACCCCCACCTTCCAATGAAATTTGCAGTCACGGCAGTTATTACTACTGGTGGAGTATAGATTGCTGCTTTTCCAGCAGATTTGCTGCTTCCCATTTTATACAATCGTTGCTCTTCTTTGGATGGCACAGTTGCTGTAAGTGCAGCTTTTGTTCCTTCCTGCTGGAAGGCATTTTTTGTGTCAGGATGCAGGGGTTAGCTTGGATGAACAGGAAGAGCCCACAGCAGGCTGAGCTCTGCCAGGGGAAGATGGACATGCCAAGCACCCAGGCGAAACAGTGGTCCAGGCTTTAGAATGGAGCTTTGCCCTTTGCCATAAACATCCCTCTGACAAAGTGGTTGCTTTGACATCATCTTCCAGTGGCTGGGATAGCCAAGACTTAGAAAAGCACAGCGCCTCCCGCAGAGCTGCGATGGCCGTGCTGCTGCTTGCTGATCCTCCCTCTTATCTGTGGTTTTCCTTTACAGGACGCAGTTCTTGATTATGGCCCAAGTCCCTGTGGGTGTCCTCTCCTCCCACAGAGCTGCTCACCCTGGAGGAGGCACAGGCACGGACACGAGAGATTGCACACAGTCACTGACTTTCCATCTGACAGGTAAAGAGGAGTTTCTTTTGCAGCACCTATCGTAATTGTTTGGGTGGGATTTTTTTCCCATTCTTGCTCACCTGCACTGCATCTTGCTTTGCATAGCTTAGAGGAAAATAACCAGCAAGACTTCAGGGCTGAGTTGTAAGAATGGAAACATCCTCAGCTGTTTGAGAGAGACTGAGTTTCTACGGTCTGTGTCAGCCTGGGAAATCCATCCTCTGTGGCCAAATGCAAATTGCAGCACAATCCCAGGAGCCCTCAGAAATGGAAGTCATAGCCCTGGCTGGTAAGGATGCAAAGCCCGCTTTCCAAAAGCTGTTTTTCAGCAGCATGGAGTTCCTGCTTTCAGTGTGCTTCTACCTCCTTCTAGTGTTCAAGCCTGTGCATAACATCTTCAGTTCACCCCTGTCTTTCCCAAACGGGTCTTGTGTTAACTCAAGACCTGGAGCTGGCAGAGCACACCCCTCTTGTGCCTTTGCACCGGGTAGTTTTTGAGAGACGGCATATGGCACCCCTACAAGAAGTCTCAGAGTGTTTCCTTCTGACGCTGTTATTACGGAAGTAAGAACGCTTTCCTGGCTCCACTTTGCTTTTGTGCCAGAAGACAGACATTTAAGCTACCTAAAGGCACTTTTCCACAAAGATGCCTGCAGAAAGAAGGCATCCAACGTCTTTCTGTAGCTGCGGAGACTCTGACTTTCCTGATGACAGCTTGAGAAAGAGTTTGAGCACACTTAGTTAAGGGCTATTGCTAACTCCGTACGGTGAGCATCTTGCATACTGCTTGAAGCCTGCTTGAAAAACATCACCAAGCCATTGCCTCCTTGGGCAGTGGAAGTTTGACACTCACCCCTGTGCTTCTGCTCTTTCCTAGGTGAATCTAAGCGGTTTCGGCCAAGAAGACCCAGGCCCAGTGGCGGTGCACTGTGTGCTTCCTTCGGTGCCGAGCTCTCAGGAAGCGTGAGTCACTGCAGTTCTGATGACAACCTTCCACAAGACAACAGTGATGAGAATGAGGAGCTCATCCATGTTCTTGCTCTCCTTTCTCCTGGTTTTCTCAAAACCACTGGTACAGAGAGAGAATTCACTGCCAGGAGTAGCTCACAGACTAGTCATAAGGATTCACAACACTGGTTGCAAGGTTGTGTTTTGATTAAAAACCCTAATTAAAAACAATCCGGATTTGTGAGCTAACTGCTACTTTTAGTAGGGGGGGAAAATTGCTAAACAGTGCTGCAAAAGCAGGGTGCAACAAGGGGCATAGCAATGGGGGCTTGTGCACAAAGGAAGAGATGCAAAGCCTTGTGCAAACTGGAGGGCTGCAAGGGACGGCAGGCTTTTGGGGCCAAAGCAACGAAGGGGAAGCAGGAATGGGAACTGGTGGGGGGAGAGGTTGGAAGGCAATGTGGCTGAACAGGGTGGCAAGACAGGGTGGTGTGTTTGCACGGCCGGTGGAAGGCTGGTGGGCTGCACACGTGTGTGTGGAACAGGGGGCGGAGCAGAGTGCAGTGGCCAGGTCCTCCCTGGGCAGCATCAGGAGTCAGCAGCAGCAGGAGCACTTGGAGCACTGCCTCCAAGAAGAACAGCGCCAGGATGGCAGCTTGGAGGGCCGAAGCTGCAGTTTCTACTCTGCACCAGTAGTTGTGCATCAGCTCATGGAATGCCACTGGACAAATCAGGCCGTGCGCTCTTTGTCAATCTCTAATTGTGGCTGTTTTTTATTGACTACGGCCGAATTTGGAGTGCCAAGTCAGGCGGCACTCAGAACGCTGCCCTGCAACACCGTGCACTGCAGCTGCTGCCTTTAGATGCTCTTCTTCTCAGTCCTGCTGCAGCAGCTTCTGCATCATCTCCACCAGGCTGTTCATTGCGGAGGACTGGAAAGAAAGAAGGCAAGTTGAGAGAGAGGACAGGAACACTCTGGGGAGATCTCTGTAAGCAAGTCTGATCAGTAGGCTTCCAGAATGGCCCCATGCGGAACAGCCCGTTCCTGCCATTCAGGTCACTGACATTCCTTCCCATAACACGCTGCCTATAGTCAGATTCATGCTCTGCTGGGGGAACGAGGTTTCAAAGGTCGCAGTGCCTGACATGGCAAGCTTTTTATCACAGCAAAACCCTCCCACCATTAACCAGTGTCTTTCTGAAGCCGGAGGAAGGCATCCAAGCTCTCCTAGGCAGCTCTCACTGACAGTGCGATTTCCTCAAACACACAGCGGGGTGCTTTTCTATGACACTGCTTCCCTTGGGATTCTGCAGTATCTTTCGTGTCTGACAGACGGAGGCACTGAGAACAACAAGAGCTGTGCCCGTGCTCATCAAGGACTCACCTCTGCACGTGCAGCAGCAGCTCTCAGAGAAGCTTTCTTCAATTCCACTCTTCTCTCTTTTCGTTGTCTTCTTGCTGTAAAGCAAGAATAAAACGGAATTCATTTTGTCAGCAGCAAAACTGCAGAAACACGGGTACCATAAAAACAGATGGCAGAAAAAAGACAAAGGACATTGGAAGCCTCTCAGTGAATGACATTTCCAGTGGAAAGGTGCAGAAGACCACCATGCAGAGTTAATGGAAAGAGACCACCATGCATACTGTGGCAGCTCCCTGCCTTCGGACTTTGTAGGCTTCAACTCTTTTCCCCTCTGCAGAGAAGGAAAAAGCAAAGCAAATCCCGTGCAACTTCAGTGTGCTTGATAAGGGCAGCACCTACCCTGCAGGGCGGGTACCACAGCACCTTCTTACCTCTTAGCTTGGAGCTCCGTGCTGCAGCAGGCCCAGGCTGTGCTGCTGGAGCTGGCACGCTGTCTACGCTCTGACCCCTGGCTCTTTTGTTAGCAGGCAACTGCGCTGCTGTTTGCTGCTCTTCTTCCAAGGCCTTGCGTTTGCATCCAGCCAGGCTCTTGGAGATAGAGCAGGGGCACGCTGCAGGGGAAGGTCTTCTCCCTGAGCCGGGAACTGCTGGTGCAGGAAGCCCTCCAGCCTGGAGACGAGCTCGCTCACAAAGGACTTCCTGCACTGCTCTCACATAGATCTTTCCAGTGGGCTCAGTGCCTATCTCTGGCAGGAAAGGAGAAGCAAGAAGATAGAACAAGAGTGCAATACTACTTTGTCTGCAAAATGGGCCACAATGCTGGGACGTCTCATCTGGAGTGTTCACAGTCATGGACCTTAGGATCTTGGGTGATCTGTGGGCTTGTATTTCAAATCAGCACAGGAAAGGGAACTGTAAATCCCAGGGATTAAGACCCCAAGCAACAGGCAGTGCAGATGCCTGCTGTGTGTCTGTACCTCTCTTGGATGCCATGGCATGGTCTGGAGCTCTCCCCTGCCTTTCTGTAAGGCTGTGCTTCACAGGAAGCCCACTGGCATCAGCTTCTGACAGAAAGGAAACAAGCAAGACATGAAGAGCATCCCCTTGGAGGAACCTGAGCACAGTCAGACAGAAATTTCTGGTCTTCAAGCATAGTCTCTTCTATTTAGAGGCAGGTGCCCACACCACAGCTCACAAGAGCTTCTTACCTGCGCAGGCTTTCCGTTTCCCCCCTTGCCGAGCGCCACTCCATGGACGCGCAGGCTCCGTCCCTACAACAAAATACCACTTGCTGATTTAACAGACACCAGCAGCCCGTACAAGTACTGTCCTGTTAGCCCAAATCCACCCCCAAAACAGCAAAAAACAGAAGTCTCATTCTTGCTCAGACGGCAGCAGAGGAACCGCCGTCTGCCTGACAGCTCTACATTCGGCAGAGCAGAGGTGCGTCACCAAACAAAACGCTCTCAGGTGCAAAAGGAGAGAGACATTTTTTGGCTCTCCAAGGAATCCCCTCGACTCTAAGCATTGATATGCAGACTTCTGCCTCACTGCTGCCACCAGCTGCCGCTGTCAGCCTCTCCAGCGCTTCCACAGTGGCTTCCTTGACATCCCCTGCAGCACTGCACCCGCTCAGCAGTAATACTCAACATTCATTCCTCCATCCTTCGTGGCAGAGGGCTGAAGAAACTCACTTTTGCGTGGCAGTAAGGACGCTCTGTCCCCGTCGCGTCCCTCTGTGCGCTGCAAGGTGCCGTCGGATCTCTGGCAGCCTGCTGGCTGCTGCTCCCAAAGAGGGGGAAGGGCGCCGCGCTGCTTCTGAGGAGAGAAAGGAAGACACGTCGGTGGGGACGGGCACCCAAGGTTTACAGAGAGGCTCCAGATCGTGCCAGAGAGAGATTATCAGAGTGCTGAGAGATTATCTATCACTAAGGGAAAATACAGCCTGAGCCACGTCCACGTCATTAGCCCGGGCTGTCAGCAGTGAGCGCAGAACCCCACTGGTTTTCGAGGTCACAAAGGACCCGTAGGGCTCCTCCTGCTCCACCCCTTCCCTTAAACATGAGAAAAAGGAAGAAACACCAGGCAAAAGAAACCCAGCCATACCTTCCGTCTCACAGAGCAAGAATTGGAACCACGCTCATCTCCCTGCTGAGACATGATGGCTGAAGGGTCAGAGGAAGCCCAAGGTGTGAGGGTTCTCTCCATGGGAAGCTCCCTCGCTCTTGGAAGGAGCTGGCTTCACTCCTTCTTCAACTGCCTTGATCTCCAAGTTCTCCTTTCTGTCAGGAACCCTACAGAAAGTATCCGCAAGTGAAAAATGACGAGGAAGAAGCATTTTGCCACCTTTCTTCTGCCATGCAGCGTCATCTCTTGAGGAGGGCAATGCTTGGAAATCAGCTGGCCGCAAGAACTGCCCATCGCTAGCTCCAGCTTGTGTCTGACTGCCATGGCTTCTGCCAGCAAGTGCCCCCAGGTCCCCTTTTGCCCCACAAGCGTGCTGACCGTCCCTGTCCCCAGCTGAGCACGTGGCTCTCTGCCATGCCTTCAGCGCGGGCTGCTGAAACACCTGCTGGGTACGGCACACCAAGCGATCCGTGGAGCAGAGAGACACAAGTTGCACTCTATGAAGCCTGCGCTCTGCTTCCTTTCTAAGGTCTGACATGAAGGGGGGGCCGGCAGCCATTTTCCAGGGGAGGAATGACATGAGGGTTCGTTCAGAAGGGCACTGTTTGAGCTGGGAACTCCTCCCCAGCCCAGCTTTTCTGCTGAGATACCTCTCGGCAACCGCCCAGCTCCGAACCCAGCTCACCTGGTCAGCCTGCTCAGCCTGAGCTGTGCCCAGCTCACACACACGCCGCAGTGGTGCTTGCAATGGGCTCTCACCGGGTGATCTCTCTCACGAAGAGCACAGAGCTCAGTCTCCGTGTGCAGCACGCTCACGAGAGCACCAGCTCTGCTCACCAACTGTGGGACAAACAGGCTCCCACCCCGGCCACCATTGTGACCTCAGCAAGTGCCTGCATCACTTCTGCGCTTGCATCACAGGCCCAGGAATGGTCACCTCCTAGATCCAAATTTTGGGAAGCCAACATCAGTGTCGCCCAACGGGGTTATTTATTTTTAAAGTCACCAAGAAGTGAAGATGACTCTTGTGCAGCCCAATAAAAACCAGGAAAGACCAGCATGGCCTCAGAGTGGTCCATGGAGTCCCATAGGAACCAGCAGAAAACAAAATGCAGTGCTGGTGCCGGCATCTCTGGTTGGGGCTGTAGGCCCTGGGCTGATGTTGGCCTCCCAGGTTGTGGCTTTTGGTCTCAGGACCAGTGCTGGCCGCCCCGGCTGTGGCTGTGGCTTTAGGCCCCGGGGCTGGTGCCGGCCCCTTCAGCTGGGGCTGTGATTTAGAGCTTCTGGACTGGTTCCAGCCTTTTGGGCTCTGGCCCAAAGTCACCAGGGCTGGTACCAAAGTTTGAGAAAACAACCTCAGGGCCACCCAATGCGGTTATCTGAAGTAGCAAAACAGAGAAATTGAGATGACTCTTATGTAACCAGCCTGGGTCATCCTCTCGTTCCGGCACTGCCTGATCACACCCAGATGTTGCCACAGGCTGCCCCCAGAGTGGAGGCTGGAAGGATTTGGGCTTCCATGAAAACAGCGAGCATTTCGATGAGTCAGCCCTGTTTTTTGTGAGGACAGACAAGTCCACTTTGAAAAGCCATCTTGGCAAAGGCAGAATAGCTTTGTTCTTTGTGCCTCCTCTGGTACCGTACCAGGAGATGCTTCAGACCCCGTTAGCCTGCACTTCCTTCCTCCCGTCAGCAGCTGCTCCTCCACTGACCTTCATTCACACCGGGATGCCGTCCACTTCTAGTGCCAGCTGACCTGCGAGACAGAGAAAGGACATGTGGCATGAGCACCATTAGCACAAATGCAGAAGCCCAAGGCTGTGCCACCACCACGCACTGCAGCCTGGGGAAGTCAGCTGCAGTTGCAACCGTTGTCAGAATTCAAGCAGGCACTGTAAATTGTGACTTCTGAACTGAAGTAATTGCCACCATCGGAAATAAATACTGAAATTGCTTACTTAACTGGAGGTGGTCACCTCTGAATTGGACTTGGACGTGGAATTGAAGGGTACAAGACAAATGAGGAATGCTGGGCAACTCAGGCAAACTGAACAGTGCAGGGAAGGTTGTTGCATTTCTTCTTCTCCTGGCACACAAATTAATTTTCCTACCTTAAAATGAAAAGGGGAAAAGAGCCTGACTTACAGTAGACACAGTACAGTCTCACATCACAGGTAGCAACTGGAGGGCTCTTGTGGCACAACACTCATGGCTGTAGAAATTAAGGTTGCCCCCCTCTGAGCTTTCAAAGAAGATGAAAAACAAGGTTAAATGCAAAACATCACTTCCTGCAGAACACATCACACAGCTGTAGGCACCAGCTGCGAGGTAACAGATCAGAAAGGAAAACCTTACTACGTGAACACAGGGACAAGCTGCTCTCTTCTTCTGGGCCTTTGTTCACAGGGAGGATTGCCCTCAGGAGCGCTGCTCAAGCTGCTGCTGCTTCCAGCTGTTGGTCACTTCCACCTGCTGGACGCTGTGCCCACAGCTCATTCTGCTGTGGGCAAAGCCTGCTGGGTTCACTCCAAACCAAGGTCTCAGGCCATGCCAATCCAGCTGGTTTGTCTGAAAGGGCTCAGAGGCCACGCGTGGCATCCTTTCTGCTGGTGGTTCTCTCCGGGCAAGAACCGCCACTCTCAGAGCAACAGCCAAGAGCTGGAAGGCAGAAAAAGCCTCCAATCCTCATGGATGTGGCTGTCTGCTCTTCAGCAGGGTGATGCTCACCCAGCAAAGCACTCGCCCAGCAGATGCCTTTCCTTACACTCAGAACTGTCCCACATTTGTGCAGCCCTTGGACTGCATTTCCAATCCAAGTTCACATAGATCTCAGCCATTCCTTCGGTGCTACTATACTTGGAGCCCCAGTTAGGGCTGGAGCTCGAGAGGTCAGCACAGCAGAAAGAACACAACATGCAGCTGGAAAACACATCTCAAAGCTGGGAAGAGCCAACTGCCTGACCTTGGGCACACCTCACCAGCCAAAAGCCAGGCCTTGCAAACTTGGCCGATCTGAGCATGCTGGAGGGGGTTGGCAGTCAGACCAGAAGTGTCCATTTCAGCTGCAGCTCCTTGTGGAGAGCACCAAACAGTAACGGGCTGAGAATGAATGCATTCACAAGCTGCACAAAGAATTTGTTCTTTATTAAAGGAAAGCGTGCGTTCCAAGTCAAAAAGGTAACAGCAGGAGTTGATGTCAATGGAACGCGTTCCTCTTCCTACTGCTCATTGTCCTGCCCCAATATTGCTTGCCTCAGCTTTACCCCAGCTCCTGGAAGATGCCCACTGACTTTAAGTCAGGTCTCAAATCCATAGGACTCCTTTCACACTGCTCCATAAAAGAAGATTTCAGACTTGTTTCACGCACTCTAACTGACCAAGCAGTGGTATCACACTCACTCATAGCACACGGAAGCACCCAAACTCTGAGTGCTTTTCTTCCCCTCCACTACCAGGTTCTTCTTAGCACACAAGACTTCTCTTGCTCGTATAAAACAACAGCCAGCAGAACAAAGCAAGCAGCCACCGAGGACAACTCCTGCACCAAGACCAACATCCCCTCAGCCATCCTTCTCACGTGAGTCCGGGAAACAAATTCACAGCACAGTCTTTCTGAACTGCTGTCATATCAGTAACATTTTGGGTGGTAGAAAGGCACAGCCAGTAGTCCATCAGATACATTCTGGCACATCTCCCATGAAAAATGGCATTATTCAAACACCTGTGTTGCTAAAGATAGAAAACATACAGTAAGCATTTTACATCTTTCCGTAGGGGGAAGTGTTTCTATCCACTTCTCCTGACAACACAAACACAGTCCCAGCTTTCAAAGCCCTTCGGCCATAGCACAGGCAGACTGCATGTACATTGAAGGGCACACACACCCCCTCCTGAGGTACTGGAGCCCACAGCTCCCCTTCAGAGCTCCATAGGGCACCAGTGTTTCACACTGATGCAGCCTCACGAAAGCTTCGCAGGTGTCAAAGAATGCCCGCAGAAGGCACTTTCAAGAAGTGGTCCTGAAAGCTGGCAGTTGAAGTCCTTAGCCCTTAGTGAGCTGTGTAGAGATGATTTTGGGTGGTGACGACTGGAAATCACTTGGACAGGATATCCTTCTTGGGAGGGGAAGGCATCCCTGGGGTGAGAACTCAGAGCAGGGATGGCAAATCCCCACTGGCATGGAAGACCCTTGGGAAGGAAGAGCAGTGGGCTGCAAAATGCCCATCGGGATGGCAACTGATCATTGGGATGGGAAATGATTGGGGTGGGAAGGATGTTTGGGTATGAAAAGTCAAGCCATGGCAAGCTGGGGGGAAAGGGGCTGACCCCAACAGTCCCGTGGGGGGAGGGGCTCCCCTAACTGCCACTCTCCAGCTGTCATGGCAGGTAAGGCAGCAGGCTCCCCCTGCTCTGACGCTCCAGGTGACCCCAGGGCCCCAGATCTCAGCCCAGCACCCCATATCTCACCGCAGTGCTCCAGATCTCACCCCTGTGACCCCAGATCTCACCCCAGTGCCCCAGATCCCACTCATGTGGCCCGCATCTCACCCCAGTGCCCTGGCTCTCAGCCCAGCGCCCCTTCTGGCATTTCCCCACAGACAGATTCCCTCGAGGAGCGCTGACGGTGCCTCTGACACCCGACGCCATTTTCGCTGATACGACTGTGCTGCCACTGGACCCTGCCTGGATGCAGCCCACCATCCGCGGACTGATGCCGGTACCACCCCAAACCTTCCCTGTCCCCACTGCCACCTACCTGGCACCTCAGGCCTCTGTCCGGCCTGGGGTACCTGGTGCCTGGGGACAGGCAACGCAGCTCCCACCTGGGGGGCTGCCCCCAACCCTGGCTCAGATGCCACCTGGGGGCCTGCCCCCAACTGTGGGGCTGCACTTTCCAGTGCTGCAGCTCCCACCTGGGGGGCTGCACACAGGTAGGGCTCCCTCCAGTACCCCTGCCCACCAGTGGGGACATCCCCTGCTGGCAGGGATGCTGCAGCCCCAGCAGCCACAGCAGGGGGCTGTGGCCTGGGGCTGTGCATTATTGGGGAGGGCAATGTCTGGGGGTGGGAATTAGTGGGGTGGGAAATGGTTGGGGGGGGGAATGATTGGGGTGGGGAATTGTTGGGGGTGGGAATTTGGGGTGGGAATTATTGGGGTGGTGGGGTCTTCTTGGGGTGGGAAATGAAATGTCTGTACTCCGATATTGTTGGGTGGGAATCTGGGGAGTGGGAAATGATTGGGCTGAGAAATGGCAAGCGTGGGAGATGGTTGGCATCCCAAAATATTCAACTCTGTAACTCCCCATTACGCACTGAGGATGTTGGGCACACACTGCAGCACAGCAGGTTTCCCCATAGTGCCGTCACCACCACGCCTCTTGCCCCTGCTTGCAATTCCCAGGCAGCAGAGCACATCCAGATGGTGCCCATCCAGATGGTGCCCATCCACAGGTGCCCATCCCATGCAGCGCGTCCAGCAGCTGTGGATGTTGGGGTGGTTCTCAAAGATCACGAAGCTCCAACCTCCCCACCGCAGGCGGGGCTGCCAACATTCCCCCACTTCATGCTAGACCAGGCTGCATGGCCCCATCCAATCTGGCCTTGAACACCTCCCGGGACGGACGGAGCATCCACAGCCTCTCTGGGCAGCTGTTCCAGCACCTCACCACTCGCAAAGGAGTGGTGACATCCAGCCTCAATCTTCCCTCCCTCAACTTAAAACCATTTCCCCTTATCCTGCTTTCAAAGAGTTGACTCCCCTCCTGTTTATAGGCTCCCTTAAGCTACCAGAAGGCTGCAATGAGCTCACCCCACAGCCTTCTTTTCTCTGGGCTGAACAAGCCCAGCTCCCTCAGCCTGTCTTCATAGGGGATGTATTATGCCTTGGTAGTTTTTTTAAGCCTCTTTCCATGCTTTTTCGGATATGAAGAGAATAGCACAAATAGAAATACTTGGTTTTCTTGGATGATTTCATCAGGAAAATCTCAGAATGTACAAATAATTTAAAATAGCGAGAACAATTTATGTGCTGCTAACAGCTAACGCTAGCAATGCTGAAGTGCCAGGAAGAAAAACAAAGTGGTTGAACCATGCCAGATCCAAGAGAAGCATCGCTCTCCCGAGTTTGCACACCTTCAGCTTGAGCAATCAGAGAATGGGAGGGAATTTGGAATGAAATCACTAGGAATTATAAACACAAGTCTTTTGACTTAGCTCCCAGAAACCCTGAATTACAGTGGCCTTGTTGAGAGCATGGGGAGATGCTAAACTCAGTGCGCTGCCTGACAGCCCAGCACAGCATCTGTGAATCCACCGGGAATGAGACTTCATGTAGCAAAAATCCAGAATCACCGAGCTGGCTGCATGCACAACTTGAGCTTCGATCAAAAGGTCGTCCGTCAGCCATGGCTCCAAGTGACTCGGGCTTCAGGTGAATCTTTGATGTGTTGCAATCTGTATAAATTGTGCCTGCCATAGGTCTTGAAAATTATGCTCAACTTCTTGTGCTTTTCCATATTATCTCGATCGTCTTTCCTCAGGAAACTTCAGAAACTCTGCTCTTTCCGTGTAAAAGTACTTTCCTACGTCAAAGTGCTGCCATTTGCTGTATAACTACATGAAATGCTAACATATGGACCTGAATTTAATTCTGACTCTAAGCAGAAAGGTAAAGATAATGGAGTATTGCATTTGAGAAAATAGTCCAGTTTTATTTTTCTTTGGATTTGGATTGATCTTAATTCTCCTTTCTCCCTGATTTTTAAATGCTCAAAACCAACTTTCTGCTGTCTGTAGATGTGACTAAGCAGCTCTTCCTGTATTCACTCTGCTGCACATACTGTAGAGCTTGTGTACCAAGAGTGAGTCACTGCCTCAGCTGGAGGAATGCTGGTACATAAGCAGGACACCAAACAGGGGCTCTGCCTAGGGAAACAAACAGAGACAACAAATAATTCCCACAGTGATTTGAATGCAAAGCTGGCACGCCTCCAGTTTTTGCCCATCGTCCAGAAGAGCCACTCTTTTCTCCAGTGCTGCTGAGGACAGCTGCATCTGTGTGGTTCTCCTTGGTGCAATGCTGTTACCTGGGTACAAAGAAGGATGAGTTGGTTCGGGGTTAAGCATGCACCGACTCTGCAGGCTGGGAGTTACAGATCATAGCTGACATAAGAACAAAGGAGCAAAGCTTTCATCCCAGCTGCTCCAATGGCAAAAACAGTAACTGCAGGTAACTGCAGCAACAGTGCTCCTGAATATTCATGCAGTTCTGCCCCTGAGTGGTGGTGAGCTTGAGGTCCTTCACTGTCAGGTGAAAAGACACCTTGCATGTGTGGGCTCAGCCTTGTCATGCCTTTCTGGAGAACTCTCCCACTGCCTAAATCACAGAATTTCTTTCCCCTCAATATTCAATTTCCCCTCCTGCCAGGACCCAGCACTTTTTTCCTCAGACAGTTCAGGCAAAGGCTCTCTGCCTTCACTTAGGACAGCAACAACCCTCCTCCAGTGCCATTTCCCATCTGAATGGTTCCTCTTTCAGGTCAGTTATTCAAGTCCGCTGGGTAACAGTTGCCTCTGACAGCCAGCTTTCCGCCATTCATTTATATCCCTCTCGAGCAAGTCCTTCACTGAGACTGAGGATTAATTCACTAATAACCTGTCAAAACCGGGAGGAATCCTTCCCAGGGAAAAAGGACAGCTCAAGTTAGCCTTACCATTATTGCAGCCACTCTTAGCACGCATGCAGCAATTTCTTGAGCTTTCAGGTATGCAGATTAAATAACAATAGTAATTTTAAAAAGTCAGCAATCAGTAAGTGGATAAAGTCCCTGTGCATCCGTGTGGCCTGCGATCCACTGTGTGATGCTCCTAGCCTCCCATGCAGAGAACTGCTAGGCTGTCAGTGCAATTCTGATCAGCAGCCAAAGGTGTAGTGGAAGTCTCCCCCAGCTCTCCTGACTGGAGTTTTGCTGTAGACACCTGGCACTGGCTGTCTGAAGTCTGCTGGCTGCTTCCCACATACCAGCCCTTCTGCTGCCTCCAAGGAAACAACAGGGTGCTTACTCAAGAAGAAAAGGTAGCAATGGAAATGAGTCCAAATGTAAACAACTAAAAGTTTTAGAGTTCAGAAAACGAAATTCATTTTAGCAGAACGTTCTGATGCAAGTCATGACTGAAAAGGCTGAGAGAACTCAAAGGATTTTTGGACATCCCCTCCTGATCTCCACACTTTTCACATCAGTCTCAGTCTATACATCTGCTATATGGTTCAGGCCATTAATACCATGACACAAGATCTGCTTCATTAAAAAAAAATAAACAACAGAAATCAAAAGGCACAGTAGGGCCTGAAAGCAAACCGACTAAACTTCAAAAACTTGGAGTTTTGACCTAGGACTACGCAGAGGTTTGTATTCTCTGTCAAAATTATTTCACCTGTGCTATTCCATCTGCATTATGCTAACAATAGATCCAGATGTGCTGCTTCAGCTTGCACTCTACTAGAAGCTGTTTGCCAACCAGATCTTTGTAGAAACAACATTAGAATCATCTTCAAGTCCTCTTCACTCAATACTGCAGGTGCAATTGCCAGTGCATGAGCAGCTACTCGTACCAAGTCATGACATGTCCCTTTACCTTTCCACAAATATCCCAGCTTGTACTGCATGGACAATACTCCTGAACCGGGGTTTCTCCTCCGTCCTTTGGAGCACCATCCCCATTTGCCGTGTGAACGTAGAAGCCAACCAGTCCCGGACCTCTGGGGGCACAGAGTCAGATTGGATGTCACTGAGCTCATCTTCTGTGTCCAGTAAATGCCTAAAAGAGGAAGGGAAACAAAGGTTAAAAAAAACCCAAAAAACTGCATAAGAGACCATTGCAACAACATTAACCAAAAAGAAATGCACATCTATTCTAATAAAAGCCTAAGGAAACCTCTTTCTGCAGGTCTACAACAGATTGTTTGTCATCTTGTGCAGTTAAGTGCTAGATTGGGAAATCCACTACTAGGCTGATAAACAAGAAGCATCAGCCTTCTGAAGCACAACTACACCATCATCCACTCACATCTCGTCTTCATCTCATTACTATTCCTCACCTCCCAGCCAGCCAGAGATCACTGACAGCCACATCTGACTTCCCAGAAAGTATCACACAGTCCTAGCCTTTCCTATTCTGATCACGTGGTGACTCAGCACTGGGGTAACAGCACATAGCAAAAGGGAAACTCTTCCGCAATTTCTTACCTGCCAATTTCTACCACAAACTTGAGTAAGAAAACCTCTGAATTTCAAAGACGTGGTAAAAGTGAATGGATTTAACTCTATTCAAAAGAAATAGAGGGGTATGAATGCTGAGCTTTCCGCAGAAACTTTCACAAAAAGTAGAAAAAACAATTGTTGTGAACATCTTTCTCCAAGAGAATGTATGCTAAATTGGCGATTCTTTTTTCATCTCCCCCTTGCCACGTGAAACTCCAAGAAGTTTTCAGACCAAGAACCGAAGATCTGCTTTTCAAGAAATGCAGTGTTCTAACCATTAAAATCCTGTTTTCTGTGAATAATAAATCAGGACTTACAACTTTCCCAAGCGATGCGTGCATTACAATTCCATGCAACTGGTACTGCCTAGAAGACAAATATGGATCCCTGTAATGCACTCACCTAGTTTCGTCAATGTATACTGACTCGAGGACCGTCGCAGCATATCCCAAGTTTTTCTTTAGGTCTACA
This sequence comes from Perdix hodgsoniae, assembly GCA_035772895.1. NCBI lineage: Eukaryota > Metazoa > Chordata > Aves > Galliformes > Phasianidae > Perdix > Perdix hodgsoniae. Next base: position 755,404 of record JAPSGF010000141.1, read on the forward strand.
ACCGAAGCTTCCCCTCTCTCTAGCTGCTTCACCAGAGATCGCAACCTGGAAGAGGAAAATTTAACAGCAGTTAGAACAAAGAGAAACAGCTCTGAGAGTGAGAATCAGTCAAAAACTGGATCCAGCATGAGACCTAGTGCACATGATCAGCGTATGTATGCTTTGGGATGTCCACAGAACTCCAAAGGCCGTGGGAGAAAATCTTGACATATTAAATACTTTTGTCAGTGCCTTCATCCTCGCTAAACAGCAATTAAATACATGTTGAAATACACTTGCAGCTGTGCAGCAGAAATGACAAGTTGTTTGTGCTGCTCACAATGCAGGAATGTATTGTAGCCATGTCATCCAAAATCTGGCTTCTATCTAGCATACTCGTCTTCCTCAGCCCTTTCTATAGCTCCAGGAGAATGATAACCTTTTCCACAAACCAATTCACAGCTCGTGCCCTAAATTAACTCTCTGCCCTCACTTGATTTAGCACGTCGGGAGCCCAAACTGCTAGACAATTACATGAATGAAATTCGTCACACAATGTGTATTTCCAGTGTGTATTGCACTGCTGCCACGGTATCAGCGCTTTCAATTAAAGTCAGTTTCCACTGAGCTGAGCTGAGAAGCACCCGGACTGCCCATGTGCACTGCACCAGCAGCAACTTCCATCTAGATTTCCTTCTGCTCCTCATCCCTTAAACACTGAGGCTGCCGAGAAAAAAAAAAATCATTAAAAAAAAAAACAATTATTTCTCTGTCAACGGTTTATGGGCTGGTCCGGCCCAGTTCCGTGACCAGCAGGGCGGAGGGATCTGCGGATCCGTGCCTCTGGGAGAGGGGAAGCAGGGGACCCCAAAATACTTGAAAACAACAGCACTGATCTGAGGTGGAACAAATGATTTTACTAAATATAGTATTAGCAAAATACAATGAGAGAGAGAGAGAGAGAGAGAGAGAGAGTCTGTTTGAATAGTATAGACCTCACCACAATGCTGGGGTGAGAAGTGCAGTCCAGTTGAGTGACTGAAGTACAGACGGCGAAGTGCAGATAGCGAAGCGCAGACAGCGAAGAGCAGGCGAAGAAGGATCAGGTGACCTTACTTGGAGTTATATCCCCTTGCTGACCGCAAAGTCTCCTGGGGAAATGTAGTTCTTCTCCGAAGGACAAACATTCGGCAGATATCAAACCCACCCCCAATGCATTACAAGATGTTATGGTGTGGAATACTGATGACCAAAAATCATAAAACCATGACATTCTCTATCTTAACCACATCAATACCACTCCGAATGGCAGTGTTATCTTTGACACAGAACTACGTATTTAAACACAGATCATCTGCTTCTTTGCTGTCAAGAAAGCAACAGTATTGTTCAGTAACTCATTCTTGGTGACAGAATGGGGAGAGAACAACAGTAAGCAGTGGTTCAGAAGCCTTCTCCTTCCTTCATCCCACGCGCAGGGAATCTAGGGACGTGATCCCTTAACTTGTTATCAGAAACACTGCTTGTACGTGAGCCAAAGGGTTTAATGTGCAGGAAGAACATTATCTTGGGCTCCTCCTGACTTTCATTTCATTGATTGAACTACCAGGCAGCTCTGTGCCACAAGTCATTCAAAATTCATGCTCAATGGCAGCACAGTGAGTAACCGTTGCTTCACGGTACCAACATCCATCACCAAAGAAGATTATGCAGAGTACAGTGTGCATCAACCATCTGGCCAAACTGAAGCACAGTCGTTACAAGAAAATCCTGCAGCTGCTCTCAGGTGAAAAAAAGATTACGACAGGCATTGATGAAGGCTGTTTTTTTTTTTTTTTTTTTTTTTTTTTTTTTTTTACGAAGCGCAGTCACTGGCCAGCATACTAGAAGCCAATCCCCAGAGCAAAGCTAACTTCCTGGAAGATGAACTGACAGCTCATTACTGTAGCAAATTCTGCTGCACGGGGGAAGCACTGCACTGCATGTAAGATCCTACAAGTCCCAA
>JAPSGF010000142.1:9651-28185 GCA_035772895.1 Perdix hodgsoniae
TTTGCATGATTCTGCTGGGTTTGAGGTCACTGCCCCGTATTCCACTGTCAAGCAGAGAAGCACCTTGTATAGCCCGCCCAATCAGTTCAGGGAGAAAGGATTATGAGGGAAGGGTTAAACCTTCTCTGGGCCTTTCTTCCTTGCATTTACATACTCTGAACATTATTCCATGTCAGGGACGTCTTTATCTTTTCCTAATAATATAATCATGTTACTCTCTTGGGTAAATTAACACATGAACGTATTCAACCAATAAATGGCTTATAAACTCATTATGCAAACTTATTTGATCCCAGTGAATCAAGTAAGATTTTTTTATTGGCATCACTGTAGCTTTTTCATATGCTAATTGTGTCTTCATGGACATGTAATACAAGTCTCAAGATGACTTTCTCTATTAACTTTACAGAATTTTTATCCATGACATTCAGCTTATTAGGCGCTAAGCCTGTTGGTATAGTAGGTAATTTTTCTGTTGTAATGCCAGTTTTGTACAACCTATCCAGTCAAGTCTGTTGAGAAGCAGGAGGAGATGTCTACAGTGTTACATGCAATTTATTGACTAATTACTTCAAACAGTTTGTATTCTATTCTCAGAGCTCATTGGATCGTTATTCCTGGAAAGGTAGCAAGAGGGAGGAAATAGTACATTACTGAATGTCTATCAAGAATTCAACTGTTCTTTCTGTGCTAATGAACCAGATTCAGACTCTTTAATTCCATTTTATATCTAGAATGAAAAAACAACAGAAGGTACCTTTACTCTGTCTGTTCGGTTGTTGAAAAGGCCAATACGTCGGATAGTATTGAGTATTGGATCATTGCCATCGTCAATCATGTTGTGGGTGGTCACCGGAGGCAGACAGTGTCGCTTAAAAGAGAAAAGACAATCCTTGAGCCAGGCAAAGCTGCTGGAAAAGTGTTCTGTTACCATTTTTGAGGTTAGTGGAAGACACTGAGGATTTTGCTGTTAATGTGGATAGCTTTTTACTGTTTCACTTGAAGACAAGAAAGGAAACTTGGTATCACATAACATTGTTTATTACAGAGACCAGGACACAAATTAGACCTTAAAAGCTGTCACAGGTTAATTTACCTCAAAAGAAATGTATTTGCATTAACTTTCAGAAATGCCTACCATTTATTTCTACTTGTTTTTCATAGTAGAGGATTGATCTTAACTCTCCTTAAGGGATTGAATTTACATCTTTCATTAAAATGGAATAATTCAAGCTTCAGAAACAATGCAAAGACTTTGAACTTTGTGCAAAAGAAAAGAATGACAGCGTTTGGTGTCCTGCTTGTGACTGGGGGGAGATTTGCAGATTTGCCAAAATAATTATTTTGCATCAGACTCTCCTCAAAAACAACCACAGATGATCTTTAAGTGTTACCAGTGAGTATTATATTTCTTAAAAACTCTTTTTTTTTTTCAAAGCACGCATGTCATACATAATCCTCGTCTTAAGCTGTGTTTAACTTATACAGCAGATTTTCATATAAATAATTTGCTTTCTGACCTGAGTTGAAAAGATGGCTCTTTTCATAATGGTTATATCATCCCGGTCAAGAATCTTGCTCAAGTCTGGAATTTCTCCTCTGCAGAGGCAACACAGAGCCTAGTTTATCAAATGATTTATTATCAGTCCTTCTGAGAACTAGCATTATGAGTTTACATTAAAGATGCTTTTTCAAAAAAAAAAAAAAAAAAAAAAAAAGAAGAAGAAATGAACAAGGTCTGATCTGAAGTCTGCTAATGTCAACTGAATCTTTTCTTAGTTTTCCTGTCCATTCTACACTCCCTACATTTTATTCTCCCACAAACTTGCTATCCTTTCAATTAGCTTACAGAAAACCCCAAAAGGAATTTTTGTTTTGTTTTGTTTTTCAATCATACTTTATTTTTGCTGAAGTTTCAGTCCTCTCAGCTCTGGATGATTCACTTCCAGCTCACATCAACTGTCTTTTGAAAGGATACGACCAATTCAATAACCCACATTTGTCTCTGGTGCTCATTTTTGTCCATGAGTAATTCTCAGCATTACATAAACATCCCCCAAGTCTCTTAAGATCCTTTACACGATGGGATGTTAGTATCTTTAATTTTTTCATCTGTGGTTTGCTTATCATATAACTATCCTATATACAGCACAGATGGTCCCATATCCTTTTCCTATATCATTTCTGTAGACCCCAATATTTCTTAGACAAAGAGTAGAAACACAAAATCACTATGGGTAAGCCAAATGAATATGTGGCCCTGCAAGACAGGACAAAGTAACCTATACACTCACTTTAGTAAGGCATTGTAGAGTTTCTTTCCAAACTTTTCTTTCACAGATTGTGCAGTGTCCCTAGGAAAAGAAATACATTTATGTATAAACATGAGAATCCCTTACAAAGACAGAATAAAATATATCCCTGCTGCTGTAAATTATATTGTGCCTTTGTGTATGCTGGTGGAACTAAGAATGCAGAAGCAGAGGTTTAATTCTCAAATGTCTTTTACCCAACCAGCAGCCATAACGACTCATTTCAGTGCCACAGAGGATATGATCTGTACCCAATGATGAACTAACTGCTAAAGCCAGAAACAACTCACTAATGATTATTTCCAGTACTTTGATCAGTAGGCCACACTTTCATCTCAGCTATGAAAAAGAAGACATATATGTGACTATAAATAGAGAAATAGACATTGAAGGCCCAGATGTTTTCAGTTTAACTTGACCTTATGATCTATACAAGAGGTTAAAAAAAATTGTGATTTTAAAGCAAGATTCTTCCTTCCATTTCAGCCGTTATTTCACTTAATTTTTTTTTAATTAATTAATTTATTTTTTTAATATCAGGTTAGATTAACAAGGAATTTGGCATAAGTCACTTTGGAAATCAAACATCTTTCTGGAAAGCCCAGCCCATGTTTTAAGCTAATAATAAAACCTGTGCCAGAAGCATTATATTTTTGTTGAGAAAGAACTTGAGTGAACAACCATTTTTAATGCAAAGAGCCATATTATCCTGATCCTAGAGTAGGAGCTTGGAAGTACAGCTGAAAGAGATGCTCTCAAAAATGCAAATACAATCACAGTCTGACTAAAATTTCTACGTTCATGGGACTCTTCCTGCTTTTCTGATTTCTAAGAATTAGACTTTGGACTTACACAAAATTTGTTGAGTGAAATCCTAAACTTTACCAAGCTAAAAATCCACATACTTATTTTTAGTTGCTCTCTCTCAACTCACATTGATACAATAGTAGATGAGTTAATTCTCTATGAGCTGTGAAGCAGCTAAATGTCAAAACAAATTGATTCAAATACCAGCAAGCTAGCCCACTCATGGCTATGTTTTATTGACTCATTCCTTGAACAATCTCCAAGACATAACCCACTTAGGATAGGCTGCTGTTTCATAAGCAGAAGATTTTATATCCCATATCAGCCATCATCTATTTCTTGATAACTGCCATCCTTGTCCTGTATTTAACTTCTGTGGCATCCTTAAAATCAATTGTTATTATTTAAAAGTGATATCAGGTATTTTTTTACAGCAGTTCACATGATGATCATGGCACTGTTGCATTTAAGGACACAGAGGATCTTTTACTTTTCACAGAGCACAGTGGGAAGAACATCTGGAAAGAGAACTTTGTGCATGATTTCACATCTTTTGGTTTACCTTTACCTTGTTACCATTGTGCCTGTATTTCTGACTATCAGACAAACAGCCATGTAGTAAATATACAATAGGGAAAAATCTCTGCAATTTTTGTTTCATTTAAACTTTCCTAATATATAGTATTTATTTAATATATACCTGTTGTATTGCATTCAAACATTACAAGTGTTAGATTAAAAATACGGCAGAGGCAAAAAGGGCTTGTTGAAAGCATGTTTGTCTCTCACTGCACTCACATTAGTTTATTGAAGTTGATGTAGAGCCAGAATCTTGCCCTATGACAGCAACAACACACTGCCCATTTAATTCAGTTCAGGCTTCAATAGTATTTCTCCTTGGATGGCCAGTTCCTGCATACACTTTCTCATTAAAAGCTCTGGATATATTACAGCACTTATCTACAGATAAAGATAATTGTGTAAATCCTCTGCACATCCATAGAAGGTGATAGCCAATTTCAAAAGATGATTTTGCTTCCTCATTTTAGGCTCTTCCTGAGGTGGTAGAGGACAAGTCATGATCTGGAAAGAACCATCACTCTCTACTGCCAATGAAGGCAGCTCAGAGGCACTGCTTTTTAGGAAGCCACATCTGAACAACCAGTTCCAACCTCTACCTCTGTGGCATCCATTTTCAGAGTGGCAAAGCATTTCCTGAAAATCCCCAAAGTCACTGTTTGTTGACTCCAGAGATAATCTAGAAAGGAAATAGATTTCTCATATCTGAATTCTTTTTCAAGTACAGTCAGAGCTAGATATTCCAGTGATCCTTAAGCTTTTTCTGTTGCTGAGCCTGTGCAATTTCATTATCCCAAAGGTTTCAAATTGTCTACTGATACCCAGAAATTCAGCCACAGGTTTTCTGCTGGAGGCAATTAAGAAGATATATATATATTTTAAAGAGTATCCTTTCCGTAATCTGTACCTTTTATCTACAGATATCTGAGTCATTTCTATTTCTATAATTTTATAACTAAGGAATTGGCATCTGAAAGAGATTAAACACAGTAGAAACAGGTATCAAGGCAGAAGCTAGGAGCTTTTGTCCCTTAGTTTAAAAATCAGCTTCTTTACTTCTGCAGCAGAAGTATTTAACTGTTCCACTCACCTGATAGAGTGGACATTTTAATTTCCCTGATTAGATAATTAATCTGTAAATATGCTGAATGAAATAACATTTTCCACTTTTTCTTTAAACAAAATTAATCCTTCATTTCCTTGATTTTCTTTGAAGAACATCACCATTCAGTTCTACGATGTGTTTCAGTCTGAAAGTACCTCACATATCTCCTCCTGTGTAGAATCACACAGTAGTTAAGGGAGATGAGGTTCGGTGGTTGAATTCGGCTTTGCTTTTTTGTTTAAAAAGTAGTAAAATAAATTAAAAAAAAACACCCAACCTTCTAAACTCATAACAAACTGTGAGAAAAAGAAAGAATATTATTCTTCATCAGAAACATCAATATGTCTCCCTAATCAAGGCCCTCAATGAAAATGGCAATTACCAGAGCTGCTTCCGGACTGCTTGTCCTTTCAGGGTTTCCACATTAAAATTGTTTGTCTTTGCTGGCATAATGAAGAACACGACGACTGTAACATCACTCTTATGTACCTGAATGGACACGAGATGGAGAGAAAAATTAAAACTCACCACAGGTTATCAAAGCCCACGTTAACACTACAGAATAGTCACAGCAAAACCCATCAGACTTTGGTCGTCCAGGAAGGCTCTGATCTTACTCCAATCCCTTTAGCTGTCAAGTTTTTATCAAATCAGGAATATAACTGAGAATAGATACAGATAAACAGGTATCAATTGCTCAATTTCAGTTTGATCAATGTGGATCTTCCTGGCTTCTCGTGGTTTAATAAAGCATGGCTTAGGATATGAATATAAACAGAAAAAAAAAAAAAAAAAAAAAAAAGGCAAACATTTTCTCATGTGACGTAAACTTGGTTGGCTTAAAGGAGTGAGAAACTAGTTTACTGGACAGAGAGTGCCCGGGCATGGGGGACTCCATACAGCGAGCAGAACTATTTTCTGCAGCAATGCCCCAGGTGTATATTCTAAAAGAGTTATTATCAGCAACCACTGTATATCTGAATTCCTAACACAGAACCTGCCAGACACACAAAATAACACAAGTAACCTCTTGCTCACTCTTACAAATAGCTACTCCAAAGGCAAAAAGCATGAGATGTAAAATCCAACCCTTTGATTATAGATCACTTCACTTGCTTCTCCTGTGCATAAACAAGGTTCAGAAGATCAAGTTCCTGAAGGACTCCTTATATGGAGCAGGACAAGACTGGACTCTTGTCAGCAAATTTTAAAGGAAAGCTAAGAGTAAACTGCTCAGAGCTGTAAAAATTAAATTATTTTGAATTACTTCCACTCTATAAACATTAGACAAACAAATATATCGTTAGTGTACTTCTATCGGATGGAGGTACAAAAAAAGGTGTAGCGTAAAATAATAGGATTCACTTGTGATTTTAAGATTCTTCCCTTTATGGCAGCTCAAAAGACGATATGCTATTATATTAGTGTGTATTAACAAACTGTCATACTGTACATAGTTTGTCTTCAAAGTATCAGTCAAAATATCCAATGCTGAGCATTTCTGAGGTTCAGGCACACTACTGGAGCCTAGTTTAAGTTTCACCATCACTTTCAGGCTCACAAGTAGTAAGAGTATCTTTATGATCCCACCCAAAATCCCCTTCTGAAGAAATTACAAAGCAAGTGTTCTTTGAATAGTTTTGGATGAATTCAGGAGCTGGCAAGCGTGTTGTAACAGTAACACAATAATGCCATCTTCAATTCATGGGAAAATAATTCAAGTTATTAGTATAAAAATATTTTTTTAATTGTATTATTATGTGATTATTTTTTATCTTCTTTTTGATAGGTATACTTTCAGAGTAAACTCTTAAGTCATATTTTTAGTATTTTTCTTTAAAAACAAGGGTGGCACCCTCAAATTAACTTCTTGAGCTATGTAATTAATTATTTTTAAGCAATCTGACATTGTTGTATGCTTTGTTGGTTCACGGAGATAGCTTTATGAAAAGCCTGAATAGCCTATAATTATTTTCCTGTAAAGCAGAGTATGAAATAGAAATTACCGCACATGACTTCTATAATACAGTAAGTTTGAGCATAAAATCTGCATTTTCCACACTTCCAGAAGCTTTCTTACCCTCAGCAAAAAGTTTAGTCTTGATAAGGCTTCTAGAAACATATCAGCTCCTTTGTTGGAAAACTCGTATCTCCCAGCAATGAAGAAAAATAAGGTATTTTCAAGACTGAAGTCAAGGTGGCTGAAACCAAGCAAACAGAGAAGCATGAAAGTATTTTTCAAGATTTAATCATACAAAATACATGTTTTTCTATTCTGGAGGAATTTATTACCCCATGAAAATAATGAAAGTGAGACTTTTCTTCACATTAAGGTGACTATCAATCAGAAAAAGTCCATCTTGGGTAAATAATGAAAATAACTAAGATCTTCTGCCTGATCCTACAAGGTCGTAAGCAGAGCTAGAGCTGGTATCTAAAATTCCTTCAGTTTCTGTCTGAGAAATCACAGACAGATATTTGACTAAGTTGGTAAAAATTCACCTCCTTTATGAAGTATTTGTTAGTCTTCCTGTCTTGTTTATTGCTTTAAATAGTGTTGGGAAATCATTGCTAAATCTTGAAAAGTAAAAGCATACCCATAGAAATGACCTCGAATGAACTCTTGAATCCTAGCCTTGTACATGGAATGCAAATTCTGAAATTCATGCATTGCTGAAAACTTCTTAATGTTCAAGCCATTTGGAGTGACAACATCTGGAAAAGCAGAGAAAAGGCAGAGGCAGACATCTTCAGAGTCAGAGAGAAATTCTTAAGGAAAGAACAAGTGTGCCTTCCAATGGCAGTATGTGAACAGTTAATATATACTCTTATCACTCATGGCTATAGAATAGCACTGCCTTATACAATGGTTTTCATTAGTTTTCTCCACAAAGCTATTGCATGTTATATTCCACTCTCTCCAACATTGAAGTGGCTTTGTTTTGACCTGTACTCAATGTTAACATAAACCCTGCTGGTTATAAAAGTCCTTTTTGTCCTGTCAAAACTGAATTTATGCCTCCACTTAGCCATTTTCTGTGTAGTATGTTCCTTACCTCCTTAATCCTGATATCACTGTTGCCTGATTTATTACTTGATAGAAAGCTCTTGAAAGCAAAAACTGTGTTCTACTTATGCACTGCATGGCATAACAGAGGCCTGTTCTATCCAGACTTCTGAGGTTTTAGCAGAAAAGAGAGCTTTTGCATTAGGGCAAAGGGCAGTTTGCCATCTTGCTAGATAAAGTATACAGTCTAAATTTAGCAGCATAGCTAAACTTCACATGCTGCTGTTGTGCTTAATTTTTAGCAGTACTAAATTTGAATAATAAGTTAGGAAATTATCTGTCAAAAGTTTGAGTGTCTAACATTAAACCTGCTCTCTGATGAGTCATGTAGGTTCTGTCTCTGATCGTAAGCTTTATCCATGATTTGAAAGATAATATTGTGGGATTTCTATTATTTCCATTCAGTTACAAAACATACATTTCATAAGCAGTAGAGAATACTTTGCATCAAAGTTCCAGGAGACTTAGTTAAGATCTAGACCTAGATTTTGTAGCTGCATATATTTGATCAAAATCATAAGAGAAAACTCTGAAAAAGTATGAGTCAGCCCTGAATCTTTGCAGTTTGTCAACAGAAAATATCATCCTGTGCTATTACCTAAATCAATTCCAGTTTCTTTTCTGCGAATACGGAAATCAAATGATTCTGATTTGACCCACTTGGGGCAATTTTAAAACAGAATTTTCACCAATTCATTAAACAAAACAAAATGACCTCACATTTAAAATAAAATGGGAGTAAAGCCCTCTTTCATCATATTTTCAGTAGGGCGCAGAATTGAAATATTGTTTGTTAAGCAGAAACAGTGAACTGGACAGTTTGGGAAACCATGTTTGTTTTGTAACTCTGAGACTTATGTAAAAGACAGATTGAACATCACTACTGATGAAAGGGTAAATGGAGCTGCATTTTAATCAAAGAATATGAGACTGGTCAATATACAGCCCGCTGAAGATGAGTGAATATATTCAGAAATCCCTCATTAATACCAGAGAATGGATAAAAACTGTCCAGAAAGAAAAACAGTCAAAGATTCTTAGGTTGTTGGGAAGAGCTTGAAAGTGGTTGCAGTATTAAAGCTAAGTCCTATATGAACCAGTTCTCCCATAGAGAACCAGGAGGTCAGAGAAGAAGATTTCTTGTTTGTAAACAGAAAAGGAGGATGTTTCTGTTCTGTTGACTCCACATTCTTTTCAGTCAGTCAGCAATGATGCTAAGGGTCCAGTGGATAACTTTCTGTTTATCCTAATGCAGAAATTGTGGTGTGGGTCGTGGCATTGAAGCTAGCAGGGATAACAGTCCCAGATCTATAATTAGCACTGCAATTCACCTAAAATAAATTTAAAAAGAATAAATAAACCAAATTCAAAACAAAACAAAACCACAAAAACCCAAAGCCCTTTGAGAATTGCTATATTTGAAACAACTAAGACGTGAGCACATCTGCTAAATAATCTCAAAATTATGCATACCTGTGGATGGAATACTATGGTTTATCCTTCTAAAGCACTGTGCTGATTTTAAAAGAACTTTAAGGATGCATCAAACTGGGTTCATTACCTTATACATTATATGACAAAGTTTCTGATAAATTCCGTATTTAACAAGACTGATGCATAGGACTAAACAAACTTTTGGGCACATACATTAACTACGTTTTTAAACTGTGCTGATTGTCTGGCAAAAAATAATGTATCCATCTATGAAACTTATCATGCTTAAGTCCTAAGATGCTTATGAGCTCAACCACATTGCCGTTCCTGGCTGTGATATATAAACAGAAATTAGTTGTATTAATTTATGGTTTGTTTTAGCCTTCTCATCTCTTTCAATATTAAGTAAAGAGGAACAGCATAATCACTGGAAAGTATAATACATCTAACATCCATTTCACATATGAAACCTTTTACTACATTTCTACAAGAGCATATCACTCTCTACTAGCAAAGCAAGTTGTAAAAGCTGGTGAAATGTATTACAAAGATTCCACCTTCTGTTTCCTTCTGTTGACCAGAATATATTAGCATCACCAGAGGATTATGGAATATATGTCTTCTACTGTAAATAAACTCCCTGTAAAGAAATCCTGACATCCATAGAGGTAAACCAACACTCTCCTAAAATGGTATGGAATATAGTTATTGCATGATGCTGAACTTGATTTTTTCCAGATTACATGTGCTACTAGAATGTGTTTCAAGTGATACTGTCTGTACGTTTCTTTTGAAAAACAGTTGTCCTCTGCAGTGTAGCCACACATACTGACACAGTGTGCCTTGCTCTTATGTTTCTGTCTGTTACTTTCATTCAATCTGAGAAAATGCAGGTACTAAGAGGAAATGTAAGAAGGAAAAAATTCAAATCTTACCAGGATTTCTTTTAAGCATGTGTTCTGCTTCAATTGCTGTTATCTGTGAGACTGTGGTGAACACATGGGCACAGTGTACGGATGCCCGTTCCATACAATATCGATGGTAAATCTGCCTCTCTCCTGCTTCCTTGTCAATGTCAAACTGTTAAGTAACAAAATATACAAAAAAAAGATATCTATACAATGTACCCACCAGATTTATTACCATAAAGAAAGTCTCTTGAGTTAAGCTAGATTTCTCAAGGGAATCATTTGTGATTATAGTCTCTCTGCTTGCTTATCAAGCCATTCTACAGAGTCAACAGATTGATGGAGAAAGTCAGATCTCAGTTCCTGTTCATTTGGGAAAAAGATGACAGCTAAGCAATGGGAAGGAAACCCAGATTAATGATTCCTAGATAGGTAAGGATCTGTGCTGTTTGGCCTGCAGACTGGCCACATGTCATGCAGTCTCTTCCTTGGACCTGTTGGAAAACTTGAAAGAACAGGGAACTTGCTGATAACGTACAGAGGGAGAGAAGAGAAATGCAATGAGAATCAGAAGAGATCTGGGGGCTGGGTAGAATAGTGGGAATCATGGCTAATCAGGAAAGAAACTGAGTTGTTGTTTTAGAGGAGCGGGATGTAAACATTCAGTCACAAAGCCTGAGGGAGCAAGAAAAATGGAAACAGGTATTTTTTGATATTCAGAGCTGTTCTGCCTTTAAGTTCACCACAATTATTTGCTGCTTCTTTTACTTCAGTTTGAAGGCCATTAATTTTCAGTGGCAGATTAAGTTAAACTCCAGATAAAATCACCCTGAATTATTTCTGAATCACCCTTAAATCTTGCAGGTGTCTTTTTACTGAATTAAGTAGAAACAAGTCAAAACAAAACAAAAAAGAAAAGTCAGATCTGGATCACTCTAAGTTTCAACATGAAAAGGATCAATCGTCTCCCAATATCTATTAACTACAGCTCCATACTTGAACTCTCCGCTATGGTTATGAAGGAGATTCCTTACAGTATATCCTAATTAGTGTCATAATGTTCTTGTGCACTGGTAAGTACCTGGTGGTTTCCTAGATAGATGTGATTGCATTTCATGCATGCATGTGAATAACTGCATGTGAGATATTTAGATTTACAAAAGTTTTCCAGAACTAAGAGTAAAGACATTTAAAAGGAATATTTCCTGTCCCTCTTATATAAATTTGTTCATTCACAAAGAGATTTGTGAAACAAAAACTGGTAAAATCTGTGCAATGGGAATGTAATCATGAAGTTCAAAGCAAGAAAAATCTAAAATACCCACTGAGCTCATGTTTAAAGGTTCACAGAATCAAATTTTCGTTATTGATGAGCACTGCAAAGTCAATACAATGAAGTCTAAAAAAGAACAATGCTAATAAAATGTCAATGATTACAATTAAATGTCAGTCCTCTTAGTCTTACATGATGTTTCACTTCTGGGAACATCAAGGTTACCCTCCCAAGGTCAATGGCATGGGCACCAAACAGACTGTTAGTTACACGGAGTGTGACAATGTCTCTCAATGTGCTATGTCATTAACAGTGCCTAATTTTAGGTGCACAGTCTGATTTTGATTGCATTTGACTCTGTAACTTCATTGACTGTAATGGATTTAACCACTATTATAGGCTGAGCAGATAGCACTATCTATAGTTACAACTGTCTGATCTTTGTCATGGCTAGTTGTTTTCAGTACTTTAGAACTTAGCCTGCAGTAAAGCTATTTAGAATGTGAATTTCCACACTGAGTACATGCTTACACTTGGTACAGAGCGTATCTTGAAAGCAGAGAAAAGATGAAAAAAAGTAATTAAACTCCTGAAAGTGACATGGGGCTCTAGCACGATGCTTAGTTTATTCTAACCCAAATCTACTACAAGAAGTTCCCAACTGTGTTCCTACTTTTCTGGGAGACTGTCTTGATACCTCCGAATCTGAACTATGAAAACACTTGAACATTCATATCCGCATTGGAAATTCATGGGACCTGTAGTCTGTGTTTAATATTTTTTGTGTGTTTAAATTTTTTTCTGTTTAATATTTTATTTATTTATTTATTTATTTATTTATTTATTATTTGATAGTGCAGCAGCTACCCCCCACACCCCTGAAATGTGTGGTAAACTAATGAATGAATGCTAATGGAGCATTCAGATACAACTGATGGCTGCCACAAAATAGCTCTCAGAAAACCACAGTTTTGATCGTTAGAGCAAAAATGTTTATTGCATGTACTAATTAAGGTAGCAGATTGCACACTGACAGAACAAACAATAAGATCACTGTGATTGTTCAACCAATGTGTGTACCAAAAACGCGAAATGGAACAGTTCTACAGCATGCTGTGCAAAGATAAAAATGTGATGAGATGCCACTACACACTCAAAGCTATGCAAAAGTTTATTTAAATGTGTTTGACTTTAATTTTTTTAAACTGCTAATGAAAAACATAGCTAGCCAAACTTTAAAACGTTTCTGCTCTCTTTTCCTTTTCGCACCAATAACAGGTTTTTTACAAAATGTTGCTAAAAACTACATTTGGGACATGTTCACTAACTAAGCACTCCCTTGAATTCTACTGGGAGAAAGATTCATAAAGGGATTGTTACAAACACTATGGCTCACTCCTTTCTAGCTTTTATTTCTTTGATTGCAATGAAACACCTAACACATGTAGCACATCCACAGAATAACACATCCACAGAATGATATCTCCTCACTGATATTCATTTCTGCATCTTCTGAACATGGGAAAGATTTTACTTTGCAAATGCTTGCATGATGTTTGGCATGCATTTTCAAAGGCATGCAATCCCATTAGCAATAATTTGCTAGTCCATTAGCACATATAAACTGTGTGCACAGAGTTCTCACATTTTACCTGTAGTTATTCTACAGCAGCTTCCTTCACTGATCAATACAGCAAGATCCTGACCTTTACCTTCATTCATAGTGTCAAGTGAGAAATCTCATTGTGTACCTCTGAGCAGGCTAGACAAGTGACTTCAGAAAATAAGTACTAGACAAGTTGAAGGACAGGTTGAATGGAACTTAACTGATGAGACAGTGCAAGAGACAAATTTAGTCCACACAGTGGAGTATGGGAAAAGACAGCTGAGCTTGCTGTGATAGTATTAACTACAGAACTAGGGGTAATATGGGGCACAGCTCTGATCTGACCTACTATGTCAAATTGAAGCAGACTGTCAGCAGTTCTTCACCTTCAAACCAGTGTTTCTACTCAGCAATTTGCTCTGTTGTCTGGATGCACTGCTTGTCAGACGCAGCTCAAGCATCTATGAAATGTGTTCCAAAATGTTCATGTTCAGTGAGGCCAAAACAAAATATTTGTGAAGTGAATCATGCTTACATTTGTTTGTTTGCCATTATCAGCAAATTAGAACACTGACAAAGCCACAAATGAAAGCTACAGCGAAAGGAAAACAGATCTAAGCCAGACTCACTGTTTCTTCCCTCAATGGCATTTAAGAACTAAGCTCTTCACTGTAAATACTCCATTTCTTTCAGTGAGGTTATACTCCCACTCTGATCTTTGAGAACCAAGAAGATTATTACAATTTGCATGATGGCAAGGATTAGAGGGAAAAATGTTTCTCATATACGGTCACTGATTTCAAAACAAAACAAGAAGATGCTCCACACATTTTTGACTGAAATTAGCATTTGTTGTAATGCACCTCTGAGGAAAAATTCCAACTCATTTTTGTCCTTTCAATGGATCCATGTGACGAACACATTTCATTTGTATCTTAAAATGTTAGGGAGTTAATAGTTAAAATGTTAGGGAGTTATAGCAGTTAAACACTGAAACTCCCAGCATGACACTGTGGTCCAGAGAGCTAAGAGGATCTTTGAAGATAAAAGCAAGAGAATATCTAGTGGCTATGAGATACTGGCATTATGCTTCTCCTGGAAAGACTGGGAAGTTACTGAAGTAATAAATTCAAATTGGACATTCATTGTTCAAACTGAAAATGACAATTTGTAAAGTATTTAGAAATGTGCAAGAAGACAATAGAAAAGGAGGAAATACTGCACTACCTGTATTAATGGTTCTCAGAGAGACAGGTAAGTTGTCTGTCACAGACTGCATTCACGCTCCTGATTCTCGTACTAGATTACTTCTTCACATAGTCCCAAAAATAAGTATGAGGAAAGCCAACAGGTGCTAAATCATAGCAAATTCAAACTGGAAATAAAATACATAGTTTCGGTAATGACTAACATTGTGAAATGTTGCATAAATAAAGTGGATTCTCCTCCTTGAGCTTTACATCGGAACTGGATAACGTTGTGTAAGTAGTTTGTATCTCAAACAAAAGGTACGATACAGAGATTGGTAGCTGAGGATTTTAGGTAGAGAATGAGAAGATATCTTCTGTTGTTAAGTTGTCTAAACTTAGAGACACACTCAACTTCACAAGGTGATTCTGCAGTGCAATCGGAGAGGAGGTGTGCAGTTCAAATTCCTTGTCTACTGGCAGGAGGAATAAAAAGATCTTCAGTTCTAACAGCATCACATTGACTGCCGTTGTCTGAAGTGTATAAAAATTACTTTTTTTAAAAGCTATTTTACATCAGATTTAACTGCCATGGATTGTTAATTTGTGCAAATAGAACTTGCACTGTGGTATAGCCAAATAAGACAAAAATTTATACTTCCTGGCTTAAGCCAGATTTCCATTAGCTACTACCAAAGCAGATGAGCTTTGTTTAACAGCAAGCTCAGTGACAGGTATGACAATACAGTACTAAGAGGAACATAAGCTTGTGCTCTTATATTGTCAGCATAAAAGCTCTCAAAGATTCATTTCCATTGGGATTTTCAATACTTTTCCTTTTAGACTTGATGAGGCAGAATTCTTCACTCCTTTCTGAACTATTTTCAGTCACACTTGAATGAACAGAACGTAAAATTTTCTAGGTCTGAATAGAAGTGCTACTCACTGGCACGATACCCTTATATAAGAAAAAATGCTATGAAGAATGAGACTAATCTTTTATTTTTTTTTTTCTTTTTCTTAGAGAATTCAATCACAGAATCACAGAACCATAGAACGACAGGTTAGAAGGAACCTTTAAGCTCATTTAATTTCAACCCCCTACCATGGTCAGGGTTGTCACTCACTGCTTAGGCTGCCTCAGGCCCCATCCAACTTGGCCTTAAACACCTCCAGGGATGGGGCACCCAAAACTTCCTAGGGCAGCCTGTGCCAATGCCTCATCATCTTCTTAGTAAATAATTTCTTCTTAATACCTAACTTAAATTTCCTGTCTTTTAGTTCAAAGCCATTCTTTCTTGTCCTTTCTTTATCGGACTGTGTAAAATGTCGGTCCTCCTCTTGCTTATAAGTTCCCTTTAAATACTGGAAGGCTGAAATGAGGTCTCACTGGAGCCTTCTATTCTCCAAGCTAAACAATCTCAGCTCCCTCAACCTTTCTTCATAGGAAGGTTTTTAAATAAGAGTTATCAGAGGTCAAAGCCCACAGACTTCTCGGCTATGCCAGCCAGTGAACCAGCAAATCATTTTGGTCACCTTCCAGGTGAAATTCCAGGTTAGACCATTTGCCCAAAAGATTGTTCCTAGTTCATCTAGGAACTAACCTGGACCATCACTGTCTCTCTGTCAATTTATGAAAGGTATTATTCTATTTAAAATCCAAGAGGAGGAAAAGGAGAAAGAAAAGGAGAGGAGAGGAGGAAAGAAAAGTGGATTCCTTAATGTGGAAAGCTATAAAAGATTAAAATCCTCGATCTTCAGCCAATAAACCAGTTGCTCCTGGGGAGGAAAAAGGTTTCACATGCTCAAACCATTTTCACAGAACTTTTATTGTAGCAACATACAAAACCTTATTTGCACCAGTGTAAAAGCTACACTGGACATGGATACAAAGAGGAAAAAAAAAAAGGCATTTCTGGTTGGACTATTTAGATCTGAAAAGTTTTTAAAGCACAGGTAAACTTATGATATTATATCTATTGGGAATGAAGCTCATAACATATTCTGCTTGTTGTTGAAATAAAAAAGTGTTGACTTTAGAAGATTTTAAGCCAGCAAACTGCAGGTAGGTTCAGCAGTCCATGACTCCCGTCTGTTTACTCCTAGTTCCTCAGATGCTTGAATGAAAATATAAATATCAGACACTACTAGTTACTGTGCAAGTCAGCTTCTGTTTTGTTCTGCTTTCCCTCCTTTCTTCACTCCAGAATCAGTGATTTAAATGTGAATCAAGGAACTAAAGCTGAAGTTTTGCCTCAGGGTTATTGCCTCAGGGGCCCTTAGCTCATACTATCTGTTGTTTGTTACATGCTGCTGAACACAAGAGTTTTATTTCTGGTATTCACTACGGTCCTGTGCATACAGTTAAGGTTTTAACGCTTGACTTCTCACTGGAGCAGGACCAGCTGAATTTCTCCCAGTCCAGCTGAACTGAGTTACATTTGTAAGAACTGCACACTCTCAACCAGTGATGCTGTATTACAACAAGGGTCCTGTCTCTGACCAAGGTAAATAGCAAATGGCTTGGGGAGAGGTTGAAAAGGTCTTCAGCTCCCTGTTTGTTCCAGCTGTTTTGGCTCGATACATGATGACAGTGAGGCTATAAACAGTATTCTCTCTCCTTACTTCCATTCAGATTCAGTTGCTCTCCTTAACAGTCAATGCATAACACTGGTGTTACCACTATTCAAACTGATTTCTGAATTCTCTCACGTTCCCAAATACTGCAAATGGTTTGCTATAGCTCACAGACTGACAACACAGGAATGCAGCCTAAGTTCAGGCACCTAAGTGATTTTAGGAATTTAAAGAACCATCATAATGAGGCAACCTTGCACTAATTGCTTTTTCCACCAAAAGGAAGTAAAGCTGACGGCCAGGTTTTCAGATCCACTGTCTCTAAGGGCTATCAGAAGACCACACGGAGTCTTCTACTTCTCCATCAGGCAGAGGATGGTGAATTTTTTGTTCATAGGAGTGCTAGAGAAAAATATCAGCCAGGCCACACTGCACAGCTCACGCTCCACAGCCCAAACCGATTCTCCAAACAGGTTGAACAGGTTGGGACTTGGGCCAAAATATTTTCATTGTCTTATTTTAGAGAATACATTTCTATTTTCTATACTTGTGCCAGTGGTACATATTGAGTTTTCTTAGGATCAAAGTGGTATTTTTCACTATGGACTCTGGAGAAAATCTTAGTAATCTTTTCACATCTTTAAAAGAGATCTTTCAACTCAACCTGTATCTTCTGGTACTGTTTGTCTATAAGGGTGTAACAACACTGTGGTAAAAGAGTGCTGCACTGAGTGCATATACATGTGCTTGTATGCGTGTGTGCAAAGAGAGAAGGGATGATGGACAATGGAGGACAAACAGTGCATTTATTTCCGGGCTAATGGGAAATACTACAGTGAAAAAGAACATAGCTAAGGAACTGTGAAAGAAGAAAGAGAGAGAAAGGACTTTGAAGATACTGGGTAAGTATCTTTTCTTGAGCATCCAAATACCATATTAAGGTTGTGTTTGTGGATTCCACTGTTAAGTTCCTATTCAGCACTGAAGAAGAGCACTTGGCTTTGGTGACCAGAGTAGACCCCTCTAGTATGCATTCAAACATGGCTTTTCTTGGACTGTGTTGAGGACTAGAAAAGGAAACGTGAATTTTCCTGTTTTTCCTTGCAGGAGCTGTTTATGTCAGATCATTTCCAAGTACAACTAGGCCATACCTTTTCCTTTGGTGTTGCAACTGTTTTTCTGTTATATCTGGCACAGAACACACCACAGTGGCTTCCTTCCCATCCATCTTGACTGCTGTACTTAAAACTGGTTGAAAATATATTCTAGCCAGGAAAAGCTGATCAAAAGTAAGTAAAGTTTATTGCTATTATGCTTTAAAGAAAATCATGCAATGGCACTAACAGATAAAGCAGCTATCATAACTGTGAGGGGGAGCTCACGTACTAAGAATATTTTGTCTCATCCAAAGGTTCAATATTACAAAGCCCTGGAGAATTTCCATCACTGCACAAATCACTTGTTTGACCTTAACAGTTTACTACTAGAGGACAGCAACAATAGCCCCTGAAGACACGCTCATCTGTATCATTTAATTACCAAACTCTAGATCAACTTCTTACATTTCTCAACAAGCTTTTGGGCCCAGCTGACCTTTTTACAGTGAAAGAAGCCCTCATTTAGATATCTAATTGTCAACGGTTTATGGGCTGGTCCGGCCCAGTTCCGTGACCAGCAGG
>JAPSGF010000142.1:28195-120686 GCA_035772895.1 Perdix hodgsoniae
TGTTATGGTGTGGAATACTGATGACCAAAAATCATAAAACCATGACACTAATCTCTCACTAAATGTTAACTTTGTCAGGGAGAGCTTTATAGCACCTTATAAGCATGAAAAACAGCAGTGTAAGAGTTTGGCATCATTTCCTGTATTAACACTGCATGTAAATGTCAATCTTTACACAGACAGCATAAAGGAGTATGGTCTAGAGATCCACAACCTTCCTCATCAAAATATTTTCTACAGCAGTTTATAATATTTTAAATAGATACATATGTTTTATTCAATATATTTTTAGAATAAAACTGGTTGTATTTATATTTATCACGTAGTTAATTGTTACCAATTAGGCTTGTGAAGATTCAGAACAGGATGCACTGTAGCTAATCACATAAAGGCTGGCCATGTAACATGTGAACATTAAAAATAATATAAATACTGTTACTAGTATAAAAATATACCAAAATCTGTATATCCATTTAGATGCAAGTTCATAACTCTTGAGTACACAGGTAAGGATGAGGACCCAAAATCATCACTGAGAAAAAGAAAAATTGCTTTTCAGAAAAGGAGTCTATTTCACAAGACTTCCTGTAGCTCACCAAATTAATCAGCATATGAAGCTTTTTTTTAAAAAATAAAATTCTTTACAAAAGGAAGGGAATTCTCTGACACTATTTTTAGAGTCAATTTATAGAACTATTAGCTCCTCACACTCTTTTAAACTCCAATTTCTCATTTTAAATACTTTTTCATTTTTTAAATTGTAGCTTCCTAACTAACCAATTATGTCTAATAATACAAGGGTGAACAAATGAATTTTCTGCTGAAAAGTCCTGCTTTCCCTGTTAAATACTAAATGAGCTCTGTCCAGAGAAAAATACAGTACTGAGACTGTAATTAAAATTTGCATAAAATTTACATATAAGGAGAATATAAGGGAGTAGGAATGTCTAAACTCCTAGAGTTGGGTCTGACAGCATGCTGCCTCTTTAATGTCTGATCATATCTAATATATAATGATATCTAATTCAGGAGAGTAGTTCACCTAGGTGATAGAATAAGACATCCTACAGAAGATAATATGAGGATATTTGGCTTGTGCTGACTGTGCTTTTGAATAGGACAGTGTCATACTACTGCTTCAGCCTTGTCTTTGGGAGACACTTAAGTTTGACACACTGTGGAATAAACATCAATTATGTTACAAACGGATTCATTTTATTCAGTGCTTTTAGCCAAGGAAATG
Organism: Perdix hodgsoniae; assembly: GCA_035772895.1. NCBI lineage: Eukaryota > Metazoa > Chordata > Aves > Galliformes > Phasianidae > Perdix > Perdix hodgsoniae. Next base: position 29,439 of record JAPSGF010000142.1, read on the forward strand.
CTTGAACAGTGAATAAAGCAGCTGTTTTAACCTTCTAACTACAGCTGCCCTCAATACACACTGGAATGAAAAGAATCTCTTGTACTTGGTTTGTCTGTAAACACACTAGAAATCCCAAATCATGTAATGCGACTCCATAGAAGGCAGTTCATAAAGATATCTGGGTCCTTGAAATGTTAGTTTATGTTATGCTTTGACTGAAAAGGAACAACAAAAACCAAAACCACTAAAGAGTTTACAAGAATTCCCAGAAGTGGATGTGGGTCTTTTAACCTCAGAAAATACTTCCTAACTTCTCAGTTACAGACAAAGCCTAACCTAAAAAGCTTGAAAGCAGGACATACAATTTGCAAGAATTAATAGTCTGGGGAAAGGAAACACCAAAACCAAACAAAAACATTTAATGGCATTACAGGATATCTCCTGCAAGCGGAGAGCTACTAGCTATTTTTTTTCTACAAACTTTAATTAAAGAATGTTGTGAAGCTGTACCTGACTATAGCTGTATGGGTTTTACATTTACTAGTTACTCAGACTGCTAACTAACTTAAAAATGCAGCATACGTTACTTGAGTTGATCACTGCTCCTGAACACAAAGGGGAAGATTCTCAAAGCTACTTGCAGGGATGTCTGGCCCTATAACTCTCCCATGCTTTTGAAAATGTTTCAAATCATTCAAAAGAACATTACGAATCTCTGTTGGCAAACCTGTACAGCTGCAATATTATTCCATGCAGCTGTGGATTGGACCAAGACACTAATTTGACTAAAGGCTGAATGACTTTCAGTACTCTGCAGTGAAAATCTGGTAACCTAAAGTTAACTGAAGGAAGCACAAGTATTCTAGACTCTACTGAAGGATGGCATAGACACGAAAGCACAAGGCCCTATACACCTCAGGATCTTACCATTTCTTATGTGTTGGAACCGATGACTTATCACTCTGCTGTGGGGCAACTGTAAGTGATCACACAGCATGGAAAATGTAATATATATTGTAGCACAACAAAGAGAAAAGGAACCAGGAGCTGATTAGGTGGAAAAAAAGAGAAGGAATAAAGAAAACTGTCTCTTACCTGGTCAAGATTGTTGTAAAAGTCTATATTGGCTGCACACAAGTATCTCCCAAGCAGAGTGGCATGGGTAGTAAAAATTGTGGCAACGGGAAGTTTCTGAGATCGAGACAGTATTAAACCCACTCCTGCCTGCCATTCATGGAAATGAGCAACTATATTGGGCTTGTCATCAAACTGACAGGAAAGCTGAAAAAAATTAGAAAGAACATATATTGAATGTGTATCATCCAGCTCATCATCCTAGCCTCAGAAACTTTCCTTCATATTGTCTTGTGTATGTGTGTTCTTTCATATGACAAAACAGTATAGTGTTTTAAGTGGTCATGTGTCTTGATTCCTATCAGCCTTAATCCTTAGCTCACAAAGCACATGTCCTTCACTTGTACCTCAGAACAGCATCCTTCATAGAGCTGGGAAGCTCTGGCAAGGACAGTCACTCTTCATTCTTTCAACTTGCTCATCTGCTACTGAAACTCTAATTTGGATAAAAAAGTCATGAGCATCTCTAATGGAGATGATTCTGTAGATTGACAAAGTTTTGTTTTTTTCAGGAACGCGGTGGTAACGGAAGTCATGGTGTTGTCATTCATTTTGCCTGTAACATCTCTGCAAGGTACAATCTAGCAGCTCAAAGACCTTTCTTACTGGCTTCATGACACTGGCTTCTTGTAAAGAAAGACATTTGTGAGAGTGACAACTTGACTATGGTAGGAGAGGAAAAGGAAGCTTGGGATCTTATCTGTAAGAACACCCAGTGACAAATAAAGGAGTTGGGAAAAAAAAGCAGAGGAAGAAGTGACAGTGAAGACATGGCACATTTCACCTAAGACTTGGAAAAACACAATTAAAGTGATAAGACTTAAGTTATAAATATAAATTTAATCTAGGTCAGGAACCACATCCCATAACTTTTCTTCTCTGCTGACAAGGCTGAGGTTTTAAAAACTCCAGATTTCAAAAACTGTACCTCTTTTAAAAACCAGGCTGTTACTGATCCAAAAATTACAGCATCATTGGCTTCTCGGTCATGAAAAGGAATCCCTATGTTGGTAGCATCCCAAAATTCGCCTTTCCATCTGTCCAGATTCCAGGCTGCTGATCCGATATCAAACAGTAAGACATACGGGCTGCCCTCTATCAGCCATCTTCCAAAATAGACCTAAAGAAAATAGGCAAAGATATAAGATGAAAATGTTAAAGTGAATGTGATAACAAATTTCCACAAGTATTTTCATCCATCAAATCATACGTATTTTACATAAGGAATGCTAAGGATCATAGTCCTATACACCCAGGATTTGTGGCTTTCCTTGCAAAATACATGGCGTAATAGTTGATCAAACGTTGGGGTAAGTGGAAATTGTATGACATTTCCTCATTCTGCCCACACAATACAGTTGGTGCCCTTTGGCAGAGAGGAAAGAACAATCAGAAGGTGTTATAGTATCTAAAAATATCAGCCCCCAAATATACATCTTTCCATCTTTATCTGCATCAGTACATTTAAACACCTGTAACAGAATTATAACTCCAGTAATATAACCTAGCTGCACAACAAGAATAGGCTGAACTGTCCTAAGGCAACACAATGCAATTTGGATCACATTTCACATTGCAGCAGTCCACACAGTCAAATTCTTTCACCTTATTTCAAATTCTCTCACTTATTTGGGTCTTCAACCCAAAATGGCTATAGCAGCAGAGGCATATTAACTGTAGATAATGAAATAGTATATGTAGATTAATGCAGTTTATACTCTGTACCCTGCTCACGGGAATCTTTTATGTTGCTGTTCAATCGCATTTAATTCACCAACCCCTGGGCTCTCCAGAGCGGAATCCTGTCCTAATGTTAGAGCTGGCAAGACAGAGCGCAGGTCTTGAAAACAATGAGACAAAAGTTCTCAGACCTATTTGCACAAAAAAATAAAGGCTATATCAAAGATAGATGTGTGAAGAAAGCTCAGGCCCTTACATACACATTTCAAGCTATTCTGGTTTCTTACTTAGGAAAATGAGGTTCTATGAACCCTGATTTTAAGTATGGTGTCAAGTTGTGGCAAGGAACACACCTGACCTGAGAAGTTTGGAACATTTCCTAGGTCCCCTGGTTTAAAGGGTTCCATTGTGATACATAAGCAAAATCCAGACACACTGATAATAGGATAAGTGCAGCTCCTGGAATCTAAAGCGTCATTATTAGAGATCAAAGCTATACTTGACGTACCTGGGATAGATCTGCTGTACATGAATACTCCAGCAGAATGATGCACATGTCAGACTGCCACAGCTGACTGCTTAAATTGAATGTATGCTGGAACAGCATAAAGTATATATATGTATGTATAGCTTTGCAGATAATCTGCCCCACAAGCCTTTTGCTATTATCCAAACAAAGGAGTGTTGCCTTGCAGAAACATCTCTCTGCAAGGAACGGGTGCAGCACATAAAACTTGATTATTCACTTAAGAAAGTCTGATAAAAAATAAGGATTTATATTCCTGTTAGATTAGACCTTTCAGTTTGAACTTCATTTTTAACAATGCCAAGCATCATACAACAGCATCCCCAACAGACACTGTCCCAAGCTGTGGCTCATGTATTTCCAGCAATGTACATAACACATAGCAGGGCATGAGAACCTAAGAACTGCCACAGCACAAGGAGATAACACATTGCCAGTGCCACAGCTGGTGTCAGTCCGGAATGTTCATGAATTTCAACACTAAAGTGTGCCATTTTTAGCTTATTGCTGAATAAGAAGAACTTTATTACTAGTTTATGGTTGGAGTCAAGCTATGAGATTCATCTGAGGTCTCAGAGAAAACACCAATAAAAACTGTGCAAGAGACACAGATTAACTCCCTGTGTTAACTGTGTGCTACAGTTTAACCTCTCTTTCTAGGGAATGGACAGTCAGTTGTATTGATCTGAGGAAGCAGATTCTTTATCAGTTGGGTGCTTTTCTTAAGTGCACTTGTGGTTTTTCCCTTTCTGTCTTTCAACTCAGTACAGTGCTTCATAAGAAAAATTCTGTGATGATGAAATGCTTTTCTTTAAGTTTCTTCAACAGCATAAGAATGCTGAAGGTAACAAAAGGGTTCAGTCAAAGTAAGGTCGTATTATATCCACTAAAATCTCACTGTATTTAGAGACTGGAGAAATAAGTCATTAATCCAATTAAGTAGTCTTGCAGATAAATGAGTGTTAAAACCTTTAATTGGATAAACTGTTTCTTCCTCAAAAATAACCGTTAACGAATCGACTTTGCTGTTCTAACCATAGAATCTGAGCTTTTCCCATTGTGACATTGACCAGAACTGCTGTGTCAAGTGGAACAGCGGGAGCATTAACCAAAACTGTAATCTCCTCAGAGTCAGCTTAGTTGTCCTGAGAAGTAGAAGCACATCTGATTTACCTGACACCCTTGGCTTTTCATGGTATCCATTGCCTTCTTAATTGCAGGGTTTGGAGGCTCACATACTTCAACCTGAGTCTTCACATTGTGCTCAAAATAAGGACCGATCAGAAAATAGTTTTCACCCCATTCATCTGCCGTAATTTTGGCTTTTGTCTGGATCACAGTATAAATTCCTCCCACTGAAAAACAAGATCACAAAAAACAAAAAGTAGAAATGGGAACAGTCCTTAAAGCTCTGGAAGAAGTTCCATCCTACCTGGGAATCAGACAGACCACTAAATCACTTCACATATTTAGGCTTAAAATGAAACCTGGAATCTAACAAATAAATAGAAATTCAGCCTCCTAAAATGTAACCCAAGCTTCACCATTTAGTTTTGGAGTATGCTCTGACAGCAGACCATGTGTTATCCTTAAATAGCAATTGAATACTTTGCTTAATTCCGGTTAACAGTATATGGCTTCCTTCTATTTCTCCTCCTATTTCTCCTCTTCTTCTGTTTCTCCTCTAATCTCAAATAGATGCTTTCTAGCCTTAACTACCAATTCTATCTGTTATTATTATTATTATTTTAGTTTCTTTCAAGTGTATGAAGTCACATCATAAACGTTGATTCAATTTACTTTTTTTAGGTTGCCCACCCCTCTTCAAATATCTGCACTCAGACTGTGGGATTCAAATCCTGAGGCTCACACTTCCATTTTCACTTGCCTAACCTTGATTCTCCTGCATTCCAAATTCAGACCTTTTTTTTTTTTTTTTAATGAAGAAATCATCATTTTTAAACACGTACTTTGTAATGTGGAAATACATGTGATAATAACTAGGCTGGCACCTCCAGCTTGTTTCAAACAAATCACAGAGAGAAGTAGAGGCAGTGATGAATTTTGTTGACCACTGGCCATGAAAATGGGTTTAAACTTAAATCTTCGTAGCAAAAGGTGTCATGTTCTATCACTAATCTACAGAGTTGTTAAATTGGCATGAATGTAGCCTACGTTGCCAATATAAATATCTGCAGCACTTTTCACCTAAATATTGTCAATCTTAAAAGTAAATGTAGTATTAAATTTCTAAGAGAACAGACCAGTAATATCTTCTGATGAGTAAATACAGATCTATCTAGTCTCGCATATGGGATGCTAGATTCAATTAGTTACTTTTCCCTGAGAGTTTTCCATATTTGTCCCTGTGATCTATGCACTGGTAATGCAGCCTTGCAGCCCCCTTGGTCACAGGACCTGCGATGTGAGGCAGTGGCCATTTCACCACCACATAAACAGAACACTAATAAGTGCTTAGATCAATCAAGTAGAAAGGAGGGCAAAAGAAGAGACTGCTGCTATATATCAGAGATGTTTGTCATAGCTCTGATGATTTTAAGCAGGGTAAGACAAATTAAGCTCAACAGATGCATGCAAACAACATTTGCAGACCAGGAAATAATAGGAAAATAATGAAAGTTCCTAGTTAGAAATGTCATCCTCCACTGAATCTGGAAGCATTTGGTAATTCTTCAGACAAAAAGACCATAATACACCTTTCAGCAACAACATCAAAATACATAAGGAGTCAGCAATGCAAGTGAACACTGTCTAGCATTCAGCAATCCAGACTTCATTTTAAAAGGTACTTGAGTATCTAGAGGTGCAGACTGCCACTGCAGATGGCAAAAAGATCTTCAAGGTTTACCTGATGCTTCTTAAAAATCTGCCCCAAAAGACCATGCCTTACAGAAGAGCTGCTGAAGTTGCTCAGAGCTTCGGGAGATTAGTTCCCAAACTAATTAAACTCTATCACCTGAGAAGTATAGAAAGCCTTCTCCCAAGCCTGATATCTTGCAATCCTGAGAAACTGAGCACCAGAGCTGTGCTTTCTAATTGTGTTCCTAAAAGAGAATTTGCATACTTAAAATCTTTTTCTTTACAAGCATGCCATTTGTTCTGAATCTGTCCTGAAGGGTTCCCAACCCTAATTTTTTATGTCAGTGTCTCAAATTTCTAGGCATTTGACAAACAAATACAAATGCAGTTCCAATCTACCAGCTTGCTAAATAAAACTATTTCATTAAGTTATTAACCCATGTATTAACTCAGGATCTAAGAAGATTCTCATATCTTCCTAAATCAATGCCATAGTTAAGGAGTTCCACATCACAGAGATATGGAACTGCAGAAATAACTCTATGCATTGGAAAGTTCTGTACTTTGCTCAGATCAGAAAGACAAGGAAATTAAATCATAGCCACCATGAGCACCTCTTCTATGAAGAAACGTTGAGGGCTGGGTTAGCTTAGAGAAGAGAAGGCTCCGGGGACACCTCATTGTGGCCTTACAATGTTTGAGGGGAGCATATAAACAGGAGGGGGTACAGCTGTTTACGAGGCTGGATAGTAATAGGACAAGGGGAAATGGTTTTAAACCGAGACGGGAGGTTTAGGTTAGATATTAGGAGGAAGTTTCTCACAGAGGGTGGTGATGCAGTGGACCAGGTTGCCCGGAGAGGTTGCGAATGCCCCATCCCTGGAGGTATTCAAGGCCAGGCTGGATGTGGCTCCGCGCAGCCTGGTCTGGTGGTTGGCGACCCTGCACATAGCAGGGGGTGTTGAAACTAAATGATCATTGTGGTCCTTTTCAACCTAGGCCGTTCTATAATTCCATGATTCTATGATTGTCTACCATAGCTCCTCTCAACAAGGATTTGAAAAAGTCCGAGGGAAGTGGCTCCAAATTCCTCTGCACATAAGCTGATAGAAACTACTTGAATACTTTGTATTTGTGCAAACACACCATTTTAATAATGAGACAAGTCAGAAGGTTCAACCTACAATGTCATGCAGTTACAATGACACAAATGTTGTCTGTTCTCATGGGAAGGTCATCAAGTGAACAGAAATCACTTTAATACAAAACAGATAAACAAGTAGAGATCTTAGCTGTGAAACTAGTTGGTTTTTATTGGTAAAAATATTGGTCTTATAATAGGGGAAGATTTTTGTGCAAAGCTGTCTGCATGGAAATGAGTAAAAAACCTATACTAGATAACATGATAAAGCCACATATGACATCGATGGTGTGGAGCTCTTTCCCCACCATCAAAAGAGTGGAGATCAGTGTCTTTCACACTCCAAGGTGTTCAATGCGGGGAGCTGCATGGCAGCTGAGTTTTGCAGATACTGCCTTTAAAGGAGATAATTGGTCTGGGACATCACTTTACAAAGCCAACAGCTGAGCGATCCTATTCACAAGATTTTGTGTAGCATTACTCTCTGTTCTAAAGCATGTCCTGTCAAAAAGGAAGACCTGTTCTGAATGAAAAATTGGAGAGTGTGCTGTGGTCTACCATCTGTCGCACAGCAATGTAAAATACATTTGAGTGTACTATTTTGCCTGCAATACAATGAGAATTACTAAGGATAAAAAAGAAAGAGTACATTTTATGGACAGTAAAAGCACTGCAGAAGACAGCTGTGATAAAAGGTCAGGGCTACTTGGTCCTCAAATCTACTTTTGTCTTCTCTGTTACTGTCGAAACATGACTCACTTCTTTGTGTAAGCTTATATTGACTGGGCTAGTGAAACTATACGTATGTGGAAAGGGTCTGGCATAACTTAAAAAAGACATCCTGAGAAGAAAAGAGCAATGTCTACAACAACACACAGACGTTGGAAAATTCACTTTCCCAAAACAATTCAAGGAATATGTTAGATATTATGAAGAGATAGACTATATCTGCACAGTGACTTTGAATCCACTGGAAATACCTATGTTAGTAATCAAGGCATTACACATTCTACCAGCTAACAGAGCTAGGCTGAAGTTGAATACGCAGATCCTAACAGAACTCTCAAATTATTCCCACCTATATGATATACCCCCTTGTTCATTCCTAATCACATATTTTAATGTCATATTGTAGCTATAAAAACTTTCCAAACAAAAACGATGTATGAAAATCCCACAGTGTTTTAGGTATGCAGCCTCTGAAGTTCTGTTATCTGAAGAAGTTTTAAAACAATGACAGATGAAATGAAAAATAGATGCAGTATCAGGAGAGATTAGATACAGAGAACTGGATTATAAGCATGAGGCATTAGTAGTGAAATGTGAATAAATCATAGAATCATACAATGGTTTGGGTTGGAAGGGACCTTTAAGATCATCTGATTCCATCCCCCTGCTATAGGCAGGAACACCTCCCTCTAGACCAGGTTGCTCAAAGCCCCATCCAGCCTGGCCTTGAGTGCTTCCAGGCCCAGTTTAATGTTCTAATTCCCACTGAAACATTTCATGCAAATATTTGAAGTTCTGATATTTTTAAAACATCCTTGAGAGAAAAAAAAAAAAGAAAAAAAAAAAAGAAAAAAGAAAAAGCTTCTATTACTTGCTCTTAAAATTTACTTTTAACTTTTCCACCAGAAAGAGGAAATTAAGTTAAAAAAAGAAATCAAGAAAAAATCATTGCCCTCATTTATTTCCATTCATCCTCTCCTTTGTTTTCAGGAAAAATGAACTGGTAGGGACAGGGGAAAAAAGGTTTTGGGGAAAGAAGGTCCACATGAGAAAGTTTGACTTCTCTTTAGTAACCTCTTTAAAAGGAAAAAGATGAAAACAAAATATTTGCTCAGAAAATATTTCATAGAACCATTTTCCTAAGTTTGAATATTTTCATATAATTTACCATAACTGTGCATTTATCTAAAAAGTTATCGTTGCCATTACCTCAGCCTCTTACTTCTTTCCCTGTTTCAAGTGTATTATTATTGTAGCAAATTTAAAGTCCAAGCAGTAATTAGTGCCTTCTGAGACAGATGTCAGAGCTATTCAAGTAAATCAAAAGCCTGTGAGTCAGAATGGACTCCCTGTATCACATCGCTACTGAGGACAGTATTATGCAGAAGTGGAGACCTGATTTCGCAACTGGAGATCTTTGTGCAAGATCTATCACTGCAGAAAAGCATGCTATTCCTGCTAAAAATATTACATGGAAAGACCCATTGCAAATGCTCTTTGTCACCTGATGAGGAAGGGGCTACAACTTGCAAGATTACACAGGAAATTCATTTCTAGAAAATGGCCTGTGCAGGTGAGAATGTTTGAGCAGGGAATGGCCCAAACTTCTCAAAGCTGCCAGAGATACCTACTGTTCACTTTACTTGCTCTCCCACCTACCCCACATTGTGGAAAGAGAGGGAAGCAGCAGCAGACACCAAAAAGAAAGTAAAGACATGGCACAAGAAGTTGCAAAACTTAGACAAGAAGACTGTCACCTGTAGGATAGATGCAGGAGCCCTTCCCTGCACACCTATGCTGCAGAGGCAGAGGGTGCTCCCCGGGCACTTCATCTTCTTTGCCACAGCCTGACTCAGAAGGCACTAGAGCTTTTCTGGGGGCTCTGCTTGCTGTGGAATCCAAGAGGGAAGCTCTTTTGCTGCCCAGAGCCACATCCAGCCTGGCCTTGAATGCCTCCAGGGATGGGGCATCCACAACCTCCTTGGGCAACCTGTTCCAGTGTGTCACCACCCTCTGTGTGAAAAACTTCCTCCTAATATCTAACCTAAACCTCCCCTGTCTTAGTTTAAAACCATTCCCCCTTGTCCTAAAATGACTTCATTGCCACAACTACTAGTTATGTCAACTATTATTTCACTCCTTCATAATAATAAAATTGGGCTTGGTCTCATTTCTTCTAATGTTTGGTTGTATACTGATTTTTTCATTATGTGTATCTGGTGACTATTTTTGGAGTAAAATAATGTCAAGCAAAAAATACACAGCCTCTTCGGATACTTTCAGGTACTTCTCATGTATTTTTTGGCTATTTTTGTGTCCAGGACTCATCAGAAGACAGAAGTTATCTATATTCTTTGAAGTTCTGGCACTGGAAGTATATTTTGAAATAATACCAAAACACTGCAATTTACAGCAGATGTTCACAATACAGTCCTGTATGCATCATCTCAAATACAAAGGATTTAATTTCATATTACTTTGATGCTGAGATATCACCAGATCCAGAAGCACGATGGGTTTTGATGCTGTGCTCATGCTAAGGTTCCCACAAGAATATGATTTTTCTTATGGATAATAAACATGCATTATATAACTGTGTAAGATATATGCTAGCACATCTTCACTTTCTAAAGTGTTCTAGTTCAACTCTGTCACAGATTACATCATCCACCTTCTCCCAAAGACCTTTTACCATGGAAAGACATTTAATGCAGACAGAGTGAAATGCCGGTCCTGTTGACTTCAGTGATTTCATGACTTAATGACTACGGGTCCAGGTTTTCACCAGGGAACCTGTGCACGGAACTCTGCTTCAGGGGGAAATGAACTAAGGTTTGTTTTTAGCAGAATCTTCCCTCCAGTAGGGCTGGAAAAAAAATATTTAAGATTCATCTACGAGTGATTTTTGAGCCAATCTGTTCACAGCTGAATGATGATAGAAACTGGCAGTCAGCCCAGCATTTTTAAGCACTCTTCTACTTTCTAGCTAAAAGCTGTTGCGTATAGCAGAAGATACAAATTTAAGCATCAACTGAATGACTTTAAAGGAAACTTTAAAGAGCACAGATCAGATTTTCAGAGTTTGTAGCCCTTCTCACTATGTATATCCAATAACCCACTAACCTACAGCTAAGAATTACACTTCTCCTCTATCTCAGTTAAATACTCCAATTAGCAGTGGGAAAATATTTAAAAGATGTTTAGAAGGAGGAGCTGAGGACAAAAGATGACTGTGGAAAGTTTGCTGCAGTTGCCTCCATGCTCCTACAATAGCTTTTAGTCCCCTGCTGACAATTTCCATCTATGGAGCTTCAGACACAGGATATACAAAGCTTGTCACCAATTTGCTCTGTGCTCCCGTTCTTATATTTCTATTGGTCTTTGTGTTATGAGGGAAAAAACAGAACAAAACAAAACAGAACACAGCAAACAATCCTCCTTTGCAACATGCATAGAGATAGGCCCAGGTCTGGCTTTACTGAAGCATACTGGCTAGGAAAGATGGGGAAGGAAGTGTGAAACGAGCTGAGTTTCTCCAAGATTGGCACCAGATCATGCAGCTCTGCAGTGTACTGGGGCTCTTGTCTGTTTGCTTTCGTCCCTTTCTGCCACATAAACACATAAACATAAGTAGATTCACTTCACACTATGGGACTTGCCCATCAGTGGAGAGTCAAAGTGAGAAAATCTTGCATCACAAACTACATTTTTCTCACATTTGTGAAAGAAGACTTTCAATGCAAGATGGTTTCAATGTTGTGCTTGCATTTTAAGCAGCAAGTTCCTTTTCGCTCACTTTACTTGGGGGTAAGGTGGAGGGAGAGTTACACTTTCAAATGAGTTTTTTGTTGTTTTTTTTCAATTTCTCATTCTCTCCTTCAGCTATCTTTGCATGCTCCAAATTGACTGTGTAAGCTAAGGAGAAAAAAGAATAACTGAGATGCTGGTGCTTTCCAGTTCTTATGTCAGAAGCTGTCACTCAGCACAGGCAGCACTGGAACGCGGAATATAAAAAGGAAGCACAGGCAAGTAGAAAACTCTGCTAGTTAGAGCATGTGTTAAATGAACTAGGCTTAAAAAAGGGAGGCACCTTCACTGTGCCAGCTGTTGAGAAAGAAATTAAGGGGTTCTGGGAATAATGAATACTTGCATATCTCTGAATATTGAGTTCATGCAACTGACAAATCCTTTCCTTCCACTGCATCATAGACCTCAGTACCAACCAGCACCACCTCCTGCTCAAGGAAATGCCAGTCAAACCTCTTTTCCAACAGGCAGTCTGGCACGTGAAAACCCTCTCACATCACACAATCACATATATTCCAATTTGTAGGGCCTTTCATTGTCCTCCAACTCTGAGGGCAAATATACTTGTGAAGTTCAGAAAACAGTTCATCTGAGCTACTTGCAAAGGGCACTGCTTACAAGCAACTAGTGATGCACACAAGGCTCATATAAAGACTTGAACTCTCTCCTGCAGGCAGCAGCAACATTACACCACTTTAACTGCATGAGCCAACTTCATGCTGAAACAGCTTTGCATTGCCAGAAAAGAAATATTAAGCCATCATATTAAATCATCAAATGAGCTTGTCAGGGCAATAAGCCCAGCTTATGCTTATCTTTCCCTCTATATTAGAAATATAGATAGCAACATGAAAACTAAAACACTGAAACATGTAGCAGCATTAAATCTATGTGGGGGCAGGCTACCTAGTAAAATGAACAGTTATTCCTTATGCTAAAGCAGGATGGGAAAAATGATGCAAGTTATTGTATTTCCTAAGCCTGTATGGAGCCTTCTGTGAAGACTCCCCCTTTTGTTGGCTATTCTCTCTCTTTATAAGCCCAGTACCTTAACGTTTTCCAAGAACTGTTTATAAAAAGGTCACTGGGGAATGTCATCATGTGACTTTGACATTCAATTGCATGGAACACACAGGAAAAAAAGCCTTCAGCATCAAGAATAGAAAGGCTCACAGAAAAGTAAGCTGAAATAGGCTTATTAAAGATGTTTTGCACAAACATTTCCAGTCAGGGTTGGCTGATGAGAATTTTGTACAGACATCCAGTTTTAATGAACACATTGTTTGCTATCTCTAGCTGTGTCAGCTCCATTCGGAGATATGAGTTTGGTACAATTAACAGCACCTTTGTTTTAAACTAATTTGAATAAATATTCACTCTATTGTAAATATTAGTTCTCCCATAAAATATGAAACTTATCAGTGCAGCCAAATCAACTGACACAGCTACAAATGAGGTCATTAAAAGCTGTGCGGATGATCAAAACATTCTCAGCATTTTTCACATAAAGACAGATACATCTAATTCTTTTTTACTTTTTTTTTTACTTTTTTACTTTTTTTTTTTTACCTGTGTGATCCCTGTAACCAGGGGGGTCCAGATAACACAGAGTATGTAAATAGCACAGGGCTCAGAAATGTGAACGAGGACAACTGAACTTCCCAGATTTCTGCTGCCATTTGCTTGCCAGTGGCTTACTTACCATGCATGCTGCAAAAGTAAATGCTGCATGCTCCAAGTTCTGACAGTAGATAACTACCTCAAAAAACTTGGCTAAAACTAGTGAAAAATAAGCCACAGAGATTCAAAGTGTAAAAGCTACTCTGTACTACCTCTGTGTATTGATCCTTCCGGGCAAGTAAAACTGCAGTTCAGTGCAAACTAAATACTGGAAGCAATCACAGAATATTAATTCTAGTTCCACCACAGTGGTAGACCTTAGCAACCTCCTCCTCTCACACATATTTCCCCATTAGGGTTAAAATCTTAACAGATTACAGATCCTCTCCTCTTTCTAATCTCTTTATTTATCTGCCAGGACAATAAGACACATAGGTCAATCATTTACTCATACTAACTCGCTTTTATGGCAAAAATGGAGCCTGTCCCCCCTTGGTGAAGTGCCTAGCTGAAATGATTCCATTCTATGATTCTATGACTCCATTCTATGAAAGGGGTATATTTTGATGAAGGAACTGGTAATGGATGCAGAAAGATCTTTGCATAACAAGTAGCACAGACATTGCGTGTAACGCTGTGTGCGGTGAGCAGATTTTGAATCTGTACACGTGTGCAAAGCATGAAGTCCCTGTCTGGCACTACCTGTGTTTGCAAAAGCCAGTACAAAAGGGTTTCAGCTGGCGTATAGACTGTTGGTCATTGACGTCTGTTTTTGTTCAGTGGTTTCAATGCAACTATGTTTATTTGTGACTATTTCAAAGCGGGTCTCTTTTCCACACTGCTACAGAAGGAGAAACTACTAGCTTCTCTGAACTTAGTGCCTGTTTCACAGCCTATTTTCATGTGTTATATTCCCAACTGAATCTGCATAGAAAATAAAATCTAAATATGTACAAAGGAACGGCTATATGTTCATAAACACACACACCTGGGCATAGCACTTAGATGTTTGTTTAAACAATACAGCCCTGGTGGTGAATGGTGTGCAGACAAATACATATCCTGACACTACTACTGTCCTTCCACACAAGTGCGTGCAGATGCAGCCCACACACAACCTGCACAAACATGGATGCCGCGTTTGTTCCCGTCGATACAAAACACACACAGCCAGCTTTTGCCCAGTCTCCCTTTAATGCCCCTCATGACCACGTCCTACATTTCTCCTCCCACTTCCACAAAAACAGCAGTGCTGACTCTTACAAGTGTTGTACAAACCTTTGTTGGTAACTTCCCAAGAAACTTCAAAGAGCAACAAGTCCTCCACTGGTAGGTCTTCATCTTCCCATTGAGGAAGCCCATTAAGAGAGGTCATAGACAGTGATCTAGCCAGTGGCATTTTCTTCAGCCCCTAAATGCTCACCACGCAGGCCACAACAGTTGTTTTCAAATGTCCAGTTAATGTGGCAGTTCTCTGCAGTTCTGCTTGGAGTGGTCTGCCGGTGCGCTGGGTTTGGAGAAGAAAATTTACTCAGATAGCTGGCAGCTAATGGGTTTAAACTGTCTGACCACCAGCATTAAATTGGCTCAGTGAAATCCTCAGGGCTTGAGAAGCAGCTGCTGGCAGAGGTAAGAATTTAAAAAAGACTGACCTGAGGAAGGTCTTCGCTTTGGGGGCAGGCCTTTCTTCTGTCCCTAAAGGGAGGTAAAAATTGGTTTTGAGCTCCCCAGCCACAACATTCAGTATCTTCCTCTTCAGGAACAATTGAAACTCACCAGCTGTAAATTCAGCACTGCCCCGAGCAAACTCCAGGAAGGAGGACACTCTGAGTTCACCACCTGATCTGAGCCCGGCCCCCGAGTCCTCCCCTGCCTGTTACCACTCATGGACTTTCTCTATCCACTGGCCAGCAGGGTAAGCAGACTCTTTCTACATGATACCTCTTAGATTACTTGCCAGGTTAAGCACTGTTACCTATTCTTGCTCAGTCCATCAGTCCAAAAGCACTAATTTGCCTCACACAGTTTGCCTTCCACAGTGAATTCCAGCTGCGTTCCCAAGGCTCTGGGCAAGCTGTTGATTTCATTCTGCTGTAGAGCAAACTTGCATCTCTGAGAGTTTCTACAAACAGAGCTACAGCTGCTCTATTTACATATTTCTGGTGGCACTCCTTGCAGGTCTTGTCCCCTATTTTCCACATGGTTTCTCTTCTTCTCTGGCCTCTGTGCCCAGGGAAAAAATACACTCATCTTGCTGCAGCACAGATACTGCAAGGAGTGCACACATCTGCAGAGCTTGCAGCTTAAGACCCCTCAAGACCCACAGAGCAGCTGCCTACTCTGATGATATTCATGTGCTTATTCTGAGAGCGCAGTTCCTCTAGGACAGCTGTGTAAACTCAATCAGATTCTGAGAGTAGAGAACAACTTGACCAAAATCCAGAGTTCAGCTCTGACCAGATCTCCAGATCTCCAGGTGAGATCCAGGGCATCACTAGCTCCATGAAGGGCAATGGCAGGTGTGGACTTCATAGCAGCACAGATGGACAGAGCAAGTCCAAGGCAACTGGTTTAGAAGACAGGCTGCCCATCTGCATAGAAGTAATACAAGTATCACTTCCTTTTCTTTACTATACAGGAACCAGTAATAGATACTACAATTTACATAATTGCATGGAGTGCACAGCTTCCTGTAAAATAGAAATGTAAGGGACACTGTAAACCAGTAAATATTTGAACTGTGGGAGAGCTTAAGGCCCACATAGGCCAATGTTGCTTTGTCACAGCATCACCATATTCATCTCTTGTTTACCACTATGCTGCCAGTCTGCAAGAATGGACGTGTACACAACAGCACACAGGCAGTGTGTACCTCTGTACCTCAGAGCAGCTGGCTCGCGTTATTTAGATGCAAAACCTGTAATACTGTGGGCTCTCCTCGTTTCTGAACCCCATTTCTGAGGATGGCACGAGATAATCCTTGAGGTCCTTTCCAACCAAAGCCGTTCTATGATTCTGCCGTTCTACGATTCTAATATCAAATCTGCCCAAGTTACCCTTTTCTCTGAAAACCAAGGCAGGGCTGACAGCCTCACAAACGTCATTCCAGGTGACGAGTAGAGAGGGCAAGTCCAACCCAGCCCACAAACTCGTCCTAACCGCAGAGCACCGGGCCACCCCAGAACCAGGCCGTCTCGCACACCGCGTGTCCTCCTCGTTGACCACTAGGGGGCGCCCGCCTCCCAACGTCCGGCGCGGGGCGCGATAGCCCCGCCGCCATGTCAGGGTAGAGCGATGGGATAGCGGGGGTACTGAGCGATGGCAAGTGAATGAATGATGGCAGTCCGCTGCCCCCAGGCATTCAGCAGTTGTAACAAGCCTAAAAAACATGTGAACAGTGAACTGAGGTCGAAGTAATAAAATGTTTAAGGTTACATGTAATCTGAGTTTTTCAGGTTTTCCAGGCTTTTCCAGCTTTTTTTTTTTTTTTTTTTTTTTAATAGTTTTAGGATGCTTTCACTTTTTAGGGTTGGCAAAAAATGGTAGAACTCCTTTAGCCTTAGCAAGTGGGTTTGCAAGGATCATCACCTCACAGAGTATCACAGAATTGCAGGGGTTGGAAGGGATCGCTAGAGATCAAGTCCAACCCCCTGCTAAAGCAGAGCCCTCCAGCAGGTGGCACAGGTAGATGTCCAGACAGGTTTTGAATATCTTTAGAGACTCCACCACCTCTCTGGGCAGCCTGTGCCTGTGCTCCATAACCCTCACAGTAGAGAAGTTCTTTAGAAGTTCTTTAATGTCAGTACCTGTGATCCTACAGAAAGAAAACAGCTTTCCAGGAAAAAGGTTATATTTTGTCAGTAAGAATGGGCAAATCTACAGCACATGCAGTGGGGACGGGGGACGGGGGAGGGAACAGTCCCCAAGAGCAGAAAGGAACAAAGTCACTGCCTATCCTCCATGCAAAGTGCATTGAGAGGCAAGTGGTGAAAAGGGGACAGTGCTAACACTAGAAGAACGTGCCATTTTTTGTAGTAGAGATAGGAAGTCACTAAGCTTAGAATAGCTTGGACTGCAAGGGACCATAAAGCCCACCTGATTCCTATCCCCAACTGTTGGCAGGGTTGCCACCCACTAGATCAGGCTATCCTGGGGCTCATCCTACCTGACCCTGAACACCTCCAGGGATGGGGCACCCACAGCTTCTCTGGGCAGCCTGTGCCACTGCCTCACCACCCTCTGTGAAAAATTTTCCCCTGACATCTAGTCTAAATCTCCTCTCCTTTAATTTAAAAACACTTCCCCTTGTCCTGTTGATATTCACCTGTGCAAAAAGTTGGTTATCCTCCTGTTTATAATCTCCCTTTAAAGACTGCAAGGCTGTAATGAGTCTGTTTGTGGCTCTCTCTTCTCCAGGCTGAACGAGCCCAGCTCTCTCAGCCTGTCTTCATAGGAGAGGTGCTCCAGCCCTCTGATCATCTTCCTGGTCTTCCTCTGGAGTTTCTCCAAAAGCTCCACATCTTTCCTGTACTGGGGGCCCCAAGCCCGGACGCAATACTTCAGATAGGATGTCAAGAAGGCAAGGAGGGACACTCCTCTGCCGGCACTCCCTCTTCCAATATAATTCAGGATACCGTTGTACTTCTGGGCTGCAAGCGCACCCTGCTGGCTCATGTTAACGTTTACATCTACTAGGACTCGTAAATCCTTCTCAGCAGGGTTGCTCTCGAGAAGTCGTTCTCCCAATCCGCACTTATGTCTAGGGTTGTCCTTACCCAAGTGCAATACTTGTAGAACTTTTTTCTTCTTCTGTAATATAACGGAAAGGACAACGGGGAAATGGAAACCTACACAAAATAATAGTTTATAAAAAATACTTTCCACAAAACCGAAACTGGTTTTGAGTCCAGTCTTTATGTTCCTGTATTACTGTCATCACCAAAGTACACAAACACCCTCAGGTAATGCATTATGCAACATGACTCAGTCTGGCCTGGCATCATAGGCGGTTGCACCAAGTTCTCAGCCAGCTTGTGGACATGAACTATTCTCACTTGCAAGATCTTGGACAAGATCTTGGCTGTGTCTGAAAAGTCTTTGAGGAGAACCTGCACAGTGTGTGTTTGTTTTGTTTTTAAATTTCCTATAGTTCTCTGCATATTGACAGGCAGGGATTATAGGCAGACAGGAGCACTCTGCCCCACATAAAGCTCTTAAATCAAACTCCTCCTCTTTGGGACCCCTCAGTCCCTCCTGTAGAACCATCTCAAGATGGTTGGAAAAACAACTTCAGCCTCTCTGGCTGTGAGAAAGAGCATGTTGGGGAAGAAGCAGTCAATACTGTTTATTGACTGAGTTTATAATGAGAAAAGTGCACCTGGGTCAGCTGTAGAAATAAATTATATATAGATATTAAAAATGTTAATGGGGTTAAATTTTACAGGTTTGTAGCATTAGTTATGTGCACAAGCTGTACTCTGGAAATTGAGCAGTAGGTGGCACTCCTGTATTAACAGGAGTTCTCCAATGTCTACTGTGTTGTTTTGCTTTTGACAAAAGGCCGTTTAATTCTTCTGACTAAATCTTTGTTCATGACAAACCTTAGTTTTATAAACACTGTGGAAAAAGAATCACAACACAATCAGCAAAACGGGGGATCTTTGTCTGGAAGAAAAGCTCCTGCCTCAGGCTGAGGTGCACAGGGAAGAAGGGAGAACAATGAGAGAATATTTAAGAAAGTGAGCTCTCTACTGTACAGGGTGTTGTGCTCCCATCTAGGATGCAAACTCATGGACAAAGACACAAATACTTTCACAGATGTACAAACACAGCTCAGGGTAGTGCTGAGTTCTTACTCTTTTATCTTGTGTGGCATTGAAAGAATTGTTATCAGAGCTAGCAGCTCAATTTCACAGAGCTTATCTGCATCTTCCCAAGCAGGCAGGAATGCATTATTTTACTTCTCTGTCTGCAAACAATGGCTTGCCCAGCTTTCTGTGCTTTGGAAGACTGTTCTGCAAACTCAGAGATGTGGTGCTGAAAGAGGCCTTTCCATTCACTCAGCTATGGCATAGTAAGAACTTAATCAGAGAAAAAAAAAAAAAAAGAAAAAAAGAAGGCTGTAATTTAACCACATTCAATGATCCTCATGAACATGGATTCTTCTTAGTGGAATATAAGCACTACCCATGAGTACAGTCTTCTTTTTTGTCTCTTTAAGATCCACACTATTGACTTTGAATGCCCTTGCTGCATGTCCAAAGATTTATTCTTCTGACTCTTATCTTTCAATAAATAGATAGATAGATAGATAGATACCAGAGCATTCAGAATCAGCCCAGTACAGAAGTCATTTGAAGTCATTTAAAAAAAAATACTTCTTTCCTTCTAATGAAAGACCATTTTCCACTGGAAAAACAAATTCAGTATAATGAACAGAAGCTCAACAACAAATAGCCTCCCAGACTGATCTTCAGCCTGAGTGTATCAGTGACTACTCTACTGTCATATGTGAGTAGGAAAATGAGTTTGATATAATTCTAAATTGTACTACTTGTGTCTACACATTCCCAGTCACTGAATGAACAGAGGCTTTGGAAATCATAGCATTCCTGTATCATTGCCTGAAATGTGGGATTGGCAGACAGAAAATGTACTTCAGAAAAAATGTTTTCCCTTTGCATTTTCAGTTAGTACATCCCACTACAGTAATATCTGCAAGAATTACAGATATTACCTTCCAGAAATTCCTGCTGATAGCTATCCACCTTCACTCTGTTTTGACAGATTTTCTGGATTTTTTTTTTTTACCTCTGATGTTGAGTGTGTAAACACAACTAAGTAGGGTTTGAAGAGCTCTTAAAGAGGAGAGCATAAGGGAGAAAATATTTGCATAGAAATCATAGTTTGCACATCCAGTACCTGGGCCATATTATGCATTGTTGCTCATGTTTGCAGGTAAATTACTCATTTCAGACACTGAACAAATCCAAGCCTTGTGAGTCTGACCTCTCCAGTAGACCATCGAAGTTAATGATTTGCATGACTCTTTTGCTTGCATGGAATGATTCACAAAGCAATGGCATCACAGGAAATCATTTATACAAGTGGAGTACACCACTGTGGTCAGTGTGGGTTTTAGAAAGACCCTAACTATTGTAATCTCTGGAAAGCTTTGAAAGTTTTGACTTACTTAAGGTTGTGCTCAGAGACATGAATTAAAGGAGAATTACTCATAGATAAAGAAATACCAAAAATGAGACATTGTCCTGAGAGGCCTTGTTATGCTATGGCAGTGTGTCATTCTAGACCACATTATAAGGATGGGGCTCTTAAATATTTTGGGGCTCCTAATCACACTGACACTAGTGAAAGTTCTGTGTTTATATATCACTGAGAATGTGCAACGTAGTTGTAACGATTTATATCTGTAAATTGAAGAAAGTAGCATTTAGTTGCAGTATAAAGCTGATAGGAGTTGTATCAACACAGCGATAACAGCAATTTGATGAGCAACTGAGGACACAAGTCACCTACTTATCACTAAACACAGTTCTAAGTTAGATTCTATGAAAGTCATGTAAACACTACCAGTCTAGGAAAAAACTCTATACCTACCTATATGTTCTGTTGAACACCATTCCACTGTTTAATCCTGCCACCAACTCTCTGACCTCTTTTTGTCCTCTGCCTACTAAAGGAGAAGCTAATAGAATGTTGCAGGAGAGCTCAGAACAAGCCCACCTCTTGCTTAGGTGATGGCTGATTACCACAAACATCAGTGACGCTTTACTAAGCTTGCAGTTTCTTGCTATATAGACTTATAAATAAACAAAGGATGCAAAGGATATCTGAGTAACAGAAGGTGATAGGTTGCTGTTCTGTAAGCATGTATGAAGAAGCTATTCTACAGCAACTGTAGTGAAGATACAAGACTATGTGACAAGCCTCCTAACAAAAAATAATTGCAGCATAGTTAATGTTTGCATACCCACTTCCCTCAAAGGTTTGAATGTGCAGATAGAAAAATTCAAGCTCTTTCTCCTTAGCATTCATTTTATTTGTAAATCTACGTTACAAATACAGTGGTAATAAGCATATATTCAATGTTAAGTGTAACATGGAGGATGACATTCAGGTCTTCTGGTACCACCATGCCAGTAATATCCCTCCTCTCTCCATTTTCCAGTGGTATTTCTTCACCTCTTGTCTGACATTTACAGAGCAGTCAGACTGACTTTCTGTTCTGTACTCTTAGCTATAAACCTGCAAATACAGCGGGCCTAGGTCCTTACAGCAATCAAAACAACCTTACTGCTCTTACCTCACGAGTGTCAAGCAAGTTGTCCTCAATGCTTTCTGAAGTGTTCTGCTGTGCTTCTGCATACTGGCTTTTCCTGCTTGCTTCGACATAAAGTCCAACAGCACCATGATGTTTTCTCTCAGGCCAAGGTACCCCTTGATACATAGGAATGTGTTTAAAGACCTGCATTGCCTTTCACAGGAGCAAAGTTCATGTATCTATACAGCTGCAAAACATAGACAAGATAAGCAGGAGTCTGCTATGTTCAAAAGCTGCAAGTATCTGTTAGGTGAAAACTAAGGCAATGTAGTCATTAAGGAATTTTTATGTTTGCTATAAGTTTATATTACAGATGAACTCCAAGTAACAGAAAGTGATAGGCTGCTATTGTGGAAGCATAAATAGGGAAGGCTATTCTACAGCCATCCAACTGCTGTGAAGATACAAGATTATGTGATGAGAATCCTAACAAAAAATAATTATAGAATTATTAATGTACTTGCATACTACTTACAAATATCAGTAATGCCAAAAATAGTCTGAAGAGTTTATTAATAAAATCTGAAAATCTCCTTGACTGAGATATTGATATTTAAGAATTTTGAACCAATCCCACCCGTAATGCATACAAGGCCACTTTATTATTATTTCCTGGAATATTCTTTTGTGACATCATCTCCCCAGAAGTAGAAATAAGTAGTTAGAGTGTTAAGAAAACTGCTCATCTTACAGACTGATGAGATTTCCTCATTCTTTCAATTACTTTATATACAGCCACTCTATTTTGTCACAGACTGCACCTTCTTGTGACAGGGACAGTCTTTAGCTCTCTGACTATTCAATGACAAGGCACAAAAGATGTTAATGTTGAATTTATGATTACTAAAAAAAAACAAACAAAAAAAACCCACCAACCTGTGGATACAGAGTTTTGAACAGACAGACACTAGGGTGACAACAGCTTCCCAGCCCAGGCAGTGATTCCTGTGTTAATTTCAAGGCATCACAACCTGAGGTATCAGTTTGCTGATCTCAGAACACAAAGTAAGACACCGCTCTTTGAGGAGTAAGGATTGCATGCTGATTAATCAGGGACAAAACTCAGTTTTATGGCAGCTGAGAACTTCAAGAATAATCAAGATTCACAGACAGAAGGGAAAACTGCCCACTCTCTGTCCTCTAAGACAGCAGATGCCCCTTCACACACACCAGCCTTAAGAATCCTAAAAAAGTGAAGTGCCACAACATAGTTTGAATTATACTGTGAACCGAGAACAGTACAAGTATGAACAAAGTGGAAAAGGATCTATGCAGTTAACCCACTAAACATGCTGTGGACTTTAATACTAGAATGCATTCAGTTTTTATGGATTTTTCATTTAGGCAACAAAGGATCACTAAGCAGTCCAAAGTGTCACCTTGATTCTCACTTCAAAAACTAAAGAGGAAAGATGAGTAAGGGAAAGACCTTCCCCATCACACATTTTCAAAACTCTCAGTGCCAGAGTCTAATATGACATAATAAAACATACTGGTTGAAGACTCACAACTCCCAACAAGTCCCAAGCCCCAGACAAGCAATTTAGTATTAAGCCTGAGTTTTATCTTTCTGAACACAGCTGTCCTGGCAGTCGAAAGGGCCACACAAACAGCACAACATGGCTAACCAAGAGAATAAATCGCCCAGCTCCCCATGGAGTGCAGCCTCACCTCAAATCTCATGTGTGTTTTTCAGTGCCACAACTTAAGGACATAACATCTGAGTATCCAAAGAAGAAACATGAAGGTTGTGAAGCATCTATAGGAAAGACATGAGGAGCACCTGAGTTCCCCTAGTTTGTTCAGCACAGAGGAGAGAGGCCTCTTGGGCGCCTACAGCTTCCTCACAAGGAGAGCAGTGAAGCAGGCACTGCTCTCCTCTCTGGGAACAGCAACAAGAGAACAGTGAGGAATTGCATCAGCAAGCATCCTCCGTTTTCTAAATCCCTACACCATTCATTTTTGAGATATACTGGTCAGAACAAGAGCAAATGAAGTTGTGTCATTTGCAGCAACTTACTCTTTTCATTATTCTACAGTTAGTATCTACTCTGTAGAGTAGAAAGCATCAATTTAGGTAATAAAAACTTCAGGATATCTGCAGAAGTATTTTTCATAGCAGGTTTCCAGACCTACAGATAAATTTATTTTACCCAACAGTAAAATTATCAGGAAAGCTTTAATTCCAAGGCACTTAATCAGCATCTGGATTTCAAGTTATTTACTGTACAGAAATAACTTCCAATAAGATTGTATTACTGCAGTCCCTCCACAGGTAATTACAACACTTTTGCTAACCTTACATTAGAAAATACATGTGTCTACACTGTCATGTTTCCGGTGGCAGATGTTAATGGTGAACACTATGGTAAGAATAAGCCGTAAATATCAGAAATAAGTCACTAGGACACCAAAACATGCCTGAAAGTTGCTTTATTTGTTCATAAGGTCTGTGCGTTACAGCAAGCTTATGTTTAGCTACTGTGGACAAAAGCTCAGTCTGGAAGAGCATTAATGTTAACCACTGAGATGTATAGCAAGTAGAGAGCCCACATTTGTACACGCTGTTTTTCTACTGTTGCAATCTAACACGTGAGTTACAGATCTTTAAGATCTTTCTGGATGCTCCACAGTGTGTCTGCACTCTTCTTCAGCTGAGCCACTTCATCATCCTTCAGCTTTTGGTTGATGACACTTGTCAATCCAGAGGCACTCAGGACACAAGGCAGGCTCAGGAAGACATCGTTCTCAATGCCATACATGCCCTGTCACAAACAAAAGAGTATTACATCACTGATGGGAGTCCATAACTCCAGAGCTGCTTTTAATTTATACAGCAGGAAGACTTCTGACATCAGATCTTAGACTACTACTCTGCAGCCTGCAGAAAATTTTCACTCTGTTTTTGAAAATAAAAGAGTTGGTTTAAAGCAAACAGCAATAATAAAATTGATTATTTCATAACTCCTAACTCCAAAAATCCCATTTATACCTAACAGGCAGGCTGACAAAACAAGAACTGTAGGATTAGAGCAGGTAGAAGTGGCAGGTCTTTTTTCTGACTACATGGGGAGCTGTAAAGTCAGCCAGCTCAGAGCCCATGGTTCATTAGACCTTATTCACCCAGCACAGACTAGATACAGATAAGTAGGTAAAAAACATGCACTGCCCCAGCACCTTAGCTAGGGAGTGTTTCATGGAAACACATTTGGGCTTCCACAAAGTTTTGTTGTTTTTTTTTTTTTTGCAGTCAGCCTCTTTTAACAAAGCTGTATACCATACATAGCAAATTTCACACAAGGGTGATACAATGCCGGGCTGTACAGTATTTGCTTACCCTTTTTACAAATACGGAGCAGAGAACTAAGAAGTCAGGAGATAAAATTACAACAGGATGCTCCCTTTATAACACCTGAAATTCAGAGTAGGTTCTTAAAAAAAAGAAAATAACACAACAAAGCTTCCTTTGTTCACCACCTTGCTAACTGACACTGTTCAGTTTTTCCATAACAAAAACTGTGCTGGAGCATCCAATACACCAACATCTCTTACCTTTACCAGTGTTGACACAGAATGAACTCGGCACAAGTTCTTCAGCATTGTCTCACAGAGCTCAGCAACACTAAGGCCAATGGCCCAGTTTGTATACCCCTTGAGTCTGATTACTTCATAGGCACTAAGGAAACATTGAAATACACCAGCATTAGTTAAAGAGCATTCAAAGTATAGTGAAGACAAAGTCTTAGATAAGCAAATATTCCCTATCTAAAAAAACAAACAAACAAAACACATTCCTATGATACACTGCAACTTTTAGAACTGTAAAAGCCAGAGAAAAAGTCACACATTCCAGCATTAGAGCATAAAATATAGAGCGTATGTTAACCTATATGTATAACAATAAAACCCTATTGTTCTCTCAGCATTAGCTGAAAAAAGAAAAATGCTTCTCCATATGAACAATTCTCATAGTGAAAAACAGAAAGCCATGTACAACTAACAAATTCTCTATTCAAATTAGTGGAACAATATTTAAATTGTCATTCTGAATACACGAAAGCTGAGATGGAAAGGAGATGCAGCATGCAGAAAAGCCATCTCCATTATTACATGCATCCACATTATTATTTTAACTCACTGTACCTTTCAACAACCTGCTTGTGGACTTCCTTCCAGTTCTCACTGTCTTTGTCAGTACCCATGGCAGGATTCAGCTCCTGAAGAGAAACACCTGCCACATTAACTCCGCTCCAAACAGCGACTGCAACAGAAAGAGAGTGTAAGTTCCACAGCACTTAGCAACTCCACCTGCTCTTGGTCTAGCTAAGATATACATGAAGCAAAACAAAAGCAACCAGAGCCACAGTAATGTCTGAGGCAGGTTTTGTCTTCATTTAACCAGAATTAATTCTGAGAACTCTGGGTGTCAGAATATTCTGAGAATACTTCAGTGCTGACACTTAAATTAATCTCCACACATCAACAACAGAACTTTCAGTCCTTCAAAGGTTTAGAGAGCTATTTTTCCAAGTCAGAAACCTCAAATTTCTGCAAACAGACATATCTGAGCTATTTATACAGCTTTTTAGAACAAGTTTTACTGAAGAACTGCTGTATGTACATTTGCTGCCTTGCTGATCAGTATGAGTATCAGCCTTCCAAGAATTGTACTCTATTTCCCTAAACAAGGTAGCAATATGCAAGCTTAGAATACCAAGAAAGGAATTTGTCAATCTCCTTTCATATCAAAAACTTACGGATGTATTCCCTGCTTCTGCAAATTCACTTGGAATTTTCCTAGATACTTCAAAGCAAAATTAGATGAAACAGTGAAGCAGAATAAGCTCTCTTAGTGCTTCAGTTAGTACCGTAGTTGATGAGACACTACTTTGATCAGATGCAGTGTGACACTGTGAAATGTGGATCTCTTAAAAAACACACAGCACTAAAATTCAAAGCAGTACCATCATACATACAGTTGCTCTGTTGCATCCTTTCAGACTTTACATAAACATAAAAGCTGAACTAAAATACATTCAAAACCATGAAAATAAGGAAGCTTCTCTTAAAGTTTCTATTGAAATAGCATGGAGGAAATTAACAAAATAAAGGGATTTTTGTTTACTTCATCTCCTAGATTATTTGCAACAATCTCATTTACTGATGTAGTAATAACACTAACACAGCTTTCAGTGGAGAGCCTTGCTACAGACAATATAGATGATGGAAATCAAAAAACTACAAGTAAAAGAAGAGAACTGGGGTTCTTAGGATTTGTTAAAAAAAAAAAAAAAGTCTTTTTATTTCAGGATTTAATTATACAGCCACAATGATGTTAATTGAAAAAAGAAAAAAAAACAGGAAAAAAAAATGGTAGCAGGATTTCCTGGACTTAATTGTCTTAACTCACTATTAAAGACAACAAAGTGCTGCTAGCCACTGAAGCCCAGCTGTATCTGTTTGTTCAGGATTTTTAACACATGCAGTTCAACCTCTAGTACTGTACTGTTTAATAAAAAAAAAAAAAAATCTTCCATAGTGCTCCTTACCACTAGAATCACCATGTTCTCCTAAAATCCAGCCATGGCAGCTGGTTGGGTGGATATCAAGTCTCTCAGCCATCAGGTAGCGGAATCTAGCTGTGTCTAGATTGCAGCCACTTCCAATCACACGGTGCTTTGGCAGGCCACTCAGCTTCCATGTGACATAGGTTAATATATCCACTAAAAAAGAAGAACGTGCATAGTAAGTTAAACCATTCACATACACCAGAATAACAAACCAAGTATTTGCTGCAAACGGTAGGGTTCTCAAGAAGACTCAAAACATAAGTGAACTCACTGGTCCCTGTATTTTAGGTCTGTTTATTCACAGGACTAAGGTGAATAAACTACCGGAAGCTTAGGACCTATCTAGCTACCTTTAAGAAAAACCAAAGAGGGTCTTTAGAAATTAGTATCCTGCCAGCTGAAACTAAACCCCTCAAAGCATCCAGAACTGGGACTGGAATTTTTCTCTGGCTAAAACAGTCGATATCCTGAAGTAGCAGTATGTTCCACTTTTGAAAAAGAAGCAGCAGAACAACTTACAGTGGAAAAAAAAAGAATCTTTACATGCACATACACTGTTGTTACTCCAGGTTCACTTCTTGAATGCATCTGTTCATTAAACAGTTTCTGCAGTGGTTACTTCTGTAGCACGGAAAGCTAAACGAGCTCTATGTTTTGGCCGCATGTGGCTCTAAAAATAGATTTAGAGAAAAACAAGCCAATTAAGGCTGGGGCAGGCTGAAGGAAAACTCAAATCCCTAGCTCCAAGCAAGAGTAATAATCAGGCCACAACACTGAATACCGACTCCAAAAGCCTCAAAGGAAAACTGGTTCTCTAGAGGGAATGTATTTATATATAGATTGCTTGCTTGAGGAACAAAAGCATGCAGTCTCAGTGCAGTTTGCACTTTCATGTTATAAGAGGCGTTCCCATTAGGCACTGCCTCACTATAGCCACAACTGGTGCTGCTCCTGCCAGGGCCACAGGAATCTATGGGTAGACTACAGAGTGCCGGTCTTTTTAACAGCTACATTCCCCCTGGACACATCCAAACTTTGGGGTACAGTCTTAACTCACTGCCTGCCAACAATATGGCTTTTTTGTTTTGTTTTTTCTAAAACACAGAAGAGAACGTGGGCAGTGCTATCTGAGTTAAAGCCCAGATAGCTCTGGGCAAGTCAAACCAGGAAGGACACAGAGGTCACACGAGCACACACCTAGACATGCCTGATAACCTGACTCCCCTGAAGTCCTTTCTGAAGCTTACAATAGCTGCACTGTGTAAAACTAGTGAACATGAGAATTCCACAGACTCTGAGTATAAAAAAAAAAAAGCCAAGTAATTTTGGAAAAAGTAACATGCTCGGTTGTCTCACACAGCTCCTCTACTGGAAAGGAGTTTGTAGTTTGAATTCAGCCTTCCTAGAACAAGAACAATTTGATCTGTGATTTCATTTTTAGATAAGTTTAAAATTGCCATGTTATTGTACTTGCACAGAAGTCACTTGCTCGGTATACCAGTACTCAACAGTATAATTTGTACACTAATTATTCAAACAGCAGCTGACTTACTAGTTTTACATGCACTGTTTTAACTATTACAGGGCTTTAAAAGCAGAGTCACTTCATTGCCAGGGCTCTGTAGCAGCTGCTTTACTCTGGTGCAGAATCAAAAACCACCCCACAGAGACTTCCTACAAAGTATACTGGAGTTTATACCCCTTCCTTTTACCATGAGCCTCAGCATGCAAATATTATTTCCTGAATATATGGCTAGAGCTGTATTAATACTTACTTCAACATTATTACAGCTGTTTAACAAGCATGGTTGATATCCTAAAGGGCAGATCCTCCATTCAGATGAATCGCCATATCCAATCTTATCCTATCCCTTGATAGGACAAGGGAGGATGGCTTTTAACTAAGACAGGGAGGTTTAGGTTAGATATTAGGGAGGAAGTTTTTAACCCAGAGGGTGGTAACACACTGGAACAGGTTGCCCAAGGAGGCTGTGGATGCCCCGTCCCTGGAGGCATTCAAGGCCAGGCTGGACGTGGCTCTGAGCAGCCTGGTCTGGTGGTTGGCCATATGACCCTGCGCATAGCAGGGGGGCTGAAACTAGATGATCTTTGTGGTCCTTTTCAATCCAGGCCATTTTGTGACAAGCCCCAGTCAAGGAGTTTGATTTACACGCTACTTACAAGCAAGTATCTCCCAGTCATTCAAACCCTTTGAGCTGGAAATTTAAAGCTACTTCCCGCTTAAGCCAGAGCAGGTAAGAACTCAGTATTCATAATCAGAAATACTTTAAAATACAAATCATGAAGAGTCCTGAATAAATAATATCAAATTCCTAGATCTCTTGTATTTTTACTATTAGCAACTATACAGCAGATGTCCAAATAAAGATAAGAAATTTCATATTGGAATTTATAATTGAGAAGATTAATGAAGATCATAATGTTCTAAAAGCAGAAAACACAGGTGTTCTAAAGATCTGCTTTACCTGGGTTGGAAACCACAAGGATGGTGCAATTGGGGCTGTATTTCACAATCTGAGGAACGATGAATTTGAAGACATTCACATTCCTCTGAACCAGGTTGAGGCGACTCTCCCCCTCTTGCTGACGAACACCTGCAGTTACTACCACAATCTTGGAGTTGGCTGTGACAGCATAATCTACAACCATGCATAGAGACAAAGGCCGTTAAATCTGTTTATCAGCAATTTCAACAGCATCATTTTCATACAGGTATTCCAAGTAGCCACTGTACTGCATCAACATTCCAGCCCAGATGTAAGATGCTGTCCTGATGTATCAGCACACAGACCTCTATTACATTTAACTCCCCTCTCCAAATCTCATTTCTACCATCTGCATAGTAAGAAAGGTATTTGTTCTTCATTACAGAGGTACTAGCATTTCATTAAAATCAATCTGAACTGTTGTCCAATACAGTAAAGCGACCATTAAGAGATATAAGAAAGCTTAGATTAAGGGCCACTCCCCACTGTGATTATGAGAGACTAAAATCTCACCCCAATTCATTAATTTAAATCTTTTGATGCCAAACCCCGAGAGTTCTGATTACATGAGCAATACAATGAAGCTTACAGAAGTTTGTTATAAAGAATCTGAAGTTCACCTTTGTCTGCCACAATCTTATGAGTCTGAAGGAACAAGCTGCCATGCTGCAGATCCATCATTTCTCCTTTCAGTTTGTCTTCCAAAACATCAACCAAAGCAAGCTCATCACAAAGACCCTGAAGAAATAATTAAATTTAAGGAAATTAACACATTATTAGCTGTTAACTCACATTTAAAGCTATCTTAAGCTATATTACCTTTTAATGAACACATTACATCTGAAAGCAACTGTTCTGCAAAGGCTAACCAGGACAAATCTATCTATCTTGGTGCTACTGTGAGATGCAGCAGAACAGAGCCATGGCCTGCTTCAGCACCAATTTGCCAGCCTTGTTCAGACCTTCTGAAAAAGTTATCTGTGGGGAATGTGAGTGCACAGCTACTCCTCTACTATTATGCATTCGGTGCCTTTTTTTCCCCCCTTTTCTTTTTTAAAGGGAAAGACATGCTGTATCTTTCAGAATTGTAACAAGCCCTCTAAACTCATTTGATCAGGAAAAAAAAGAAAGAGCTGTTAAAAGGTATTGCTTTGCAAAACAGATTTAAACATATATGCTTGTTGTCATATATGCTGAGTTGAGAGATAACATATGGTCTCAAAATAGTAAGATGATGAAACATGGATGCAAGACGGTCTTGCTTTAAAACAGAGCACTACCATCTACTGATGGAAGTGTTAAACACCCTTGTAAATTCTATTACAATTTAGAGTTTCATCATTCATTAGGTTACATTGAAAACCAAATTAGTAGTTGGTTTCCCTAGATATCTACATCTGACAGCACCCATTTGGCTACTTCTATGCTATTGAAAGCATTATCTTAAAAGCTTCTCTTTAGTTTTACATAAAAGGATAACACTCCTTTCGCATGGAAATATTGGCATCAACTAAGCTACTTTAAGCACACCACAATATGCACCATTTTCATTTGGAAAAATCATTTAACAGCAAATGTATTTAAGTTTTTCTCTTCACATGTAAAGAAAAAATTGCACGTCTGTTGCTTTTGTGCAAACTGTTTAGGTTCAGAACAGTTAATCAGTCACTGGAGGAAAACTTCAGGAGTTCATACTCAGCACTAATTTTACTTTGCAGACTAACAGCAAACTAAAAATCTCACTTGTTTAAACATTAAAAAAATCCTAATAGAAAACAGTAGTGTTAAGCTAAGAAGCTGCTGAAATTTCAATCCAAAAAGTGTGGGTACAGAGATGTGATTACTTATGGATTTATATATATGGCATAACGATGTGGGCCTGAGTCCAGGCCTTGCACCAAACATTCACCAGACTCTGCAGGTGAAGGAGCCAGTTCCCACTGAAGCATAGGAATGCCTGGAATCGCTTCAAGAACTGATTTCATGAATTTGCATCAGTGTTGCCTAGAGAAAAATTCAGCCTGCCATTAGCACACACAGGAATGAAGCCTGCACAATCACCATTGAAAGCAGCTTAAAATATTCCCCTTAAAAATGAGCTGCCTTGAGTCTGAAGAACTTTCCATTCCCAGAACAGTACAGTAACATCACCGACTTGTTTCTGACAGCTAAAAATAACTGATGTGGAACTGTAGCGTCACTGAAACGTATGTATGAAATAGCACAAGTATAAAGTAAACAGTGTTAGCATTAGGATCCAAAGGTATTTGAATACTAACACATAGGAAATCAGGCACAAAGTTTTATGCCGCAGTTTAACAAGAAGCAGAAGGCATTTCAGGCAGCCAACCATCTTGCAGAAGTCAAAGCCACATCTGATTTAGTGACAAGAATCAAGTGGTTTTGCTGTTAAGGTGGTTTATACTGCAATTTACACATATGAGAGAATGAGAAGAGCAGAACTCTGAGGAAATTCACTCCATTATGTCGTATTTCAAGACTGAAAGATGAAGTCAAATTTTCACTGCAGGGATGGAACAAATGTTTTAGTAACGTAGTAAAAACTACATTTCTGTACACAAGGTGACCCTGCTTAGAGCAGCATGTTGAACACAAATGCAGGATTGTAATGAAGCTTGCAGTCATTTCACCTGGCTTCTATTTTCCACGCTTGAAGGCAATAATTTGTGCATGGTCTTCCCCTCCATAAATTATGTTTCAGTTTCATATACTTGTTAAAGAAAAAAAAAATGTTACCTCTACATCAGTACCTGCCTCACAGTAGCCTTCACTTACCATTATCCTTTCTTTCTGGCAAGGTTTAAGTATCAGCAAGTGAGAGTCCTTCAACATTTTTTCCCCACAAATAAAATTGGTGCTTTAACACATACATCCTTGAGGTACTACAGGATGGAGCGTCTCCAATGAAATGACAGCTGTTTTAGCTATACGTGCCAGATTCTTGATGCCAACCCTGTGAGCTACTTGACATAGGATCTGCCATTTCAAGGGGGTTGGGCACATCTGCTTGTCTTCTTGGGAAGGAAATAAAGACCCGTGGCTCCCACTTGTCTTTTCAAAAAGGCAACAATAAATCAGATCTAATTCATTCACCACATTCTCTAAAAGCAAAAGGCAAAGATCCTCTTACACATTTTGCCTTTGCTTTGTTTAAAGACAGTGGTTTGAGATCTGCCAAAAAGAAAAGAAAAAAAAAATGCAGGGCAACCTCCCTGTTGAGTTAGAGCCTTGATTTTTAGCTTCTAGACACGGCAGCTCTGGATACAACAGTTATGCAATCAGACAAGAGCAGCTTAAGGTAAATCAAGCAGCCCTTGGAAGGCACCCATAATCGTTGCCAGTACCTTCAGAGATGAGACTACGGCACTGATGCACAAGAACAAAAATCACGAAGTTATGGTTCTGTTTCCTACCCTGTCCTTCACACTGATCTCTGGTTTGCCCATACTTTTTGCGGGCAGAAGAGCTCCGCTGGGCAGACTCCGGCTGTGTTATAGAAAACTCTTAATCAATTAAAAAAAGAAAAAAAAAAGAAACAAGAAAAAAAAAAAAGAAAGAGCTTGGGAATTGGCCTCAGCGCATTTTCGCAACGAAATAACTCTCTAGGACCAGCTGATAGGACAGGAAGCGAAGGTGACCCCCGCATCCATCCCGACTCCCCCCCCCCCGCCGCCCCACCACGTGCTCAAGCACGAGGAGCCGCCGCGCCGCCCCGCGGCCGTACCTTGCCGAGGATGCTGATGGCACACGCCATCCCCACCTGCCCGACCCCCACCACGGTGATCTTGTTGTTGGGCACCGCGCTGCCCGTGGTCACGGGGGTGATCAGCTTTTCCTTCAGGGTCGCCATAACGTCCTACGAGAAGGGGATGGAGGAGGCCGGGTTTAACGGGGCCGCATTCCAACGCCCGCCCGCGCTCCCCGCACGTTGCCGCTCACTCCGCGCCCGCTCCCCGCGGGGCTGGGGGCTGCCGCGGCAGCGCGGAACGCGGCGCCATCCCTGCAGGGCGGCCCGGAGCCCCCCCGGATCACGAGGACCCCCACCGCCCATCCTCGTGGGGGAGGGGAACCGAGCCGCCGCCAACACCTCCCCCGCTGCGGAGAGAACCTCGCTCTCCCGCTACCCACCGGTTCGGTGCGGAGAAAGGAGAAACGGGAACAGCGCTGCGACACCGGCGGGGTTCGGGCAATCTGCGCTCCGCAGCGGAAGGGGCGGGCTGGGCTGGGTGGAGGAGCCCCTCACCGCGCCCTTGGGGCGGGCATAGCGTCAATGGGAGGCGGCGGCCGCCGCGTTCAATCCCCGTTGAGGACGAAGGCTCGACTGTGACGCCGGTCCGCCCTCCTCCTCCTCCTCTTCCTTCCCCCCCCTCCATCCCCCGCCACGTCCTTTGCAAAAACGTGTCGGGATGGAGGCCATTCTGGCGTGGTGCCGGGGGTCCCCGAAGCGAGGGCTAACCTCAGAAATAGGGTTATTGCAACGAAAAGTTAGTGCAGTGAGGGTTATTGCAACGAGGGCCCACAGCAGCCAGGCGCTGTTTGCAGTATAAGGAGAGCAGGAAACCGGTCAGCACGGCCTGTAGCATCACTATGTCGTGCAGCTGCGTAGCAGCCTCACAAAAAGAGGAGGACAGTATTTCCCCTCCTTTCTCCTCCACCACCCTCCACCTCCCCTCTTTCTTCCTCCTTCTGATTTTGTTGGCTACCAGCCCAAGGGTGCCTGCAGCAAAGCCGGGAGCAGTGCAGTGCAGTACTGGATCCCTTTAGGCACCCAGGTTGCAAGATGTCTGTCGTCCTGCAATTGAATGGAAATGGTAGAATCATAGAATGGTCTGGGCTGGAAGAGACCTTAAAGGTCATCTAGTTCCAACCCTGTGCTGCAGGCAGGGCTGCCACCCACCAGATCAGGCTGCCCAGGGCTCCATCCAACCTGGCACTGAACACCTCCAGGGATGAGGCATCCACAGCTTCCCTGGGTAGTCTGTTCAGTGCCTCATTGCCCTTTGAGTACAGAATTTCTTCCTAACATCTAACCTAAATCACCTCTCTTTTATTTTAAAGCCCTTTATCTGATCACAATTAGACTTTAAAATGTCGCTCCCCCTCCTGCTTGTAGCTCATCTCATGTAATGGAAGGCTGTAATGAGGTCTCCTCAGAGCCTTCTTCTGTTCTCCTAAGCTAAACAAGTCTAACTCCCTCAACCTTTCTTCATAGCAGAGGCAGTCCTGCTCTCTGAGCATCCTCAGGTCCTGCTCTGGACCCACTTCAACAGCTCTGGGTCTTTCTTGCACTGGAGCCCACAGGCCTTGATACAGTATTCCAAATGGAGCTCATGAGAGCAAAGGAGAAGGCAATAATCACCTTCCATGCCCTGCTGGGTCACCTCTCTTTTAATGTAGTCCAGGGTACTGCTTGCTCTGTTCATGAGCACAGTGACCTTCACATGAGTTTTCCTTCACAATTAGCTGATAAAGTGGAAAAGCTTGCTCTGTTTCACAGAGCCATAAATTTAGCTAGGAGAAATTTTAAGAGGATTCACTGCAAGCAGGGAGTTGTGCATAACTAAAGCATTTTATATGATTTTATCTGGGGGCAAATTTACTCAAATTCTGGTATCTGATTTTTGTGCAATATGGTTTTTGCCCCACAGCTGTCTTCAGCTAAAATTTGGTGGTTGAATAAATCCTGGTGAGACAGCACATCTGAAGTAACACACAAATGCTTTGGCAAGAACAAGGAATGTAACCTGATGCAGTGACACGATGACAACTCCTCCTGCTCCTGCAACAGGAGCCACAACCCACATCAGAGTATCTCTGACTATTGTACCATATCCCAATACAGCACTTTAAAACATAGGGCCTGTGATATGATCCCCTGGATTGTGAATGGAGTTTTGTTTCTTTCTAAAGCAGTAACCTCAGCAACCACTCTAAGGAACGGTAAATGTGACGTAAGATGCCTTTCCTCTGACCTTTCTCTTGCTTCACATTGGGACAGCTGTATTGAAATTTCGGTATGCAATTTGCCTGTGTTGTTGAACAAGGAAGAAAGAAAGGATTTGCTGAAATTCCTGCTTGGCCCACGCGTGGAAAAGAAGAAATAGCAAACAATATTTTCTCCTAATTTTGTAACACTATTTTTTTGTAGCTGTCGAGGAGAAAGTAGAGTCAGAACACCAAATTGTGCGCATTAAAAAAAAAAAAGCTTTGAATACCTTGTCACACATCATTAACTGTTAAGAGTAGAACAGAAGGATAGATTCCAGACTCCTCCTAAACAAGTGACCAGGCACAGAGCCCAGCCCTTCCTGTCTGATGCTGTGGGCTGCTTTTGTTGTTGTCACTGCCAGTTTAAGGTTTTGTTGATTTTTTGATAGGTATTTTTCCAGGTTAGTGCTTACTGGATTAATTCCCTCTGGCTCACCAAGCAGCCAAACATGTGCTGGTGCCAACTGGGAGAGATGGTGAGGATGCACGGTGAGGAAAGGGTGAAGCCTGCTTTTCTGGGCAGCAGTACAGCTCCCTGCTGTCTTTAAAGGACTATCTTGCTGTGACCTACTTTACTTTGTTATGCTGTTTGGCATTGCAGGAGGTACACTGATGGAATGAGTTGTCCACACTGTACTTCAGGTTAAGACTGAAAAGAATGAATTAGAGATCTCCCTAACACCAGCTGAAACGTGAGGGAACTGGATGAAAATAAAAATTACACAGTGAAAAGTGAGGGTAAGAAAGTTTATCTTGTGTAATCAAAACTGGAACGTATGCAACTGGGCACTGAGAAAATAAGGAGGAAGGGAGAAGAAGAGGTGTGTGAGGGAGGTCAGGGGCAGATGAGAGCAGGGCTCTCTCAGGCCCAAAATGGAGCATGGGTGCGTGTTCCTCCTGCCAGCCTCCCTGGTGAGGAAAGCTCACTGCTGCCTAATGTGCTCTTTGGACAGGATCCTTCTTGCTCATTACCAACATTCCACAATCACTTGTAATCAAGTTGAGAGGAAAAGGCCACTTTCCTGCTTGACAGACTTTAAGGGTCTTGATTTAGATCAGGCCTTGTCTTGCTGGCAGTATTAAAAACAGAGGGCGTTTAATCCTTTTTCTGAAGCTCTTGCCCAGGACAGCAGAAGAAAGAAGATTATTCCCTCTTCCTGCTTCCAGTTATTTACTCACTTATTTCCCCAGAGACAGAGGCACTAGGAGGTGAAGAGCTCTCCCTCAGGTCAAGCAGGAGGTCTCTGGTGACAGGTCACAGTTTCAAAGTTCATCTCAAATTTGGCAACGTTGGCATTTTTGACGAAGAATGGTTTTACAGAAAAACAAACCCTACTGTTACAGGACACAGTCTAAATAAATTTGCCTAGTAACCTTTATACAGTTACAACATTTTTGTGTGTACATTTTCATCACATTTAACTTTTGGTTTGCATACAAGGTCTGTAATTACATAAGTCTGAGATACACCACTTATTTGCATCAGTGTCACTGTCTTCCCAAAACGCGTGAAAGTAGATATGATCACCTCAATGTTCCTTTTTTGCAAAATTACAGATTAATCTGACTGCAGAGACTTCATTTGAAAAACTCTATTAATGAAACTCTTTCCCACAGCAAAATGTTATTGGTCCGCTTTTGCAAAATAGAAAGAGATGAGACAGAAATCATGGAGTGCTGGTGTACTCACTGTGCTGACAGATACTGAACTAACATTCTGGTCCATCTGAGTTTTAATTCTGTACTCATCTATCTGGCTTCTCCACTGAAAGGAAAAAATACATCACATAGTAAAGCCACAGGACCTTGGAGTGGCAATTCTGCAAACTTCTTGTATCGTAGTTTTATCTGAAGTAACGATTTCTTATTTATTTTCGGCATTGGGCCAACTTTCTGTTTAATTTTTATTTAAAGATTACAGTATGCCAGATAACACATTCCTAATAGCTAAGTTCTTTACAACACACTTAATCAAAAAACAAATAAACATCACATGCACAAGTTTGCACAGTGATCATCAGCAACTGAAGGCCCCAGTGCTAGCAGAAGCCCTCTTTAAATGACTTTGTTGTTGTTGTTAATTCATCCTAACAGGCCACATTTTCAAAATAATCTTGATTTACCTTCCATTTTTGGACACTGGAAACTAAATTACATTATCCTCTAATAGCACACCGCTCACACTGATTATTGTGAAATGAGTTTGAGGATTTTTTGTATCCCAATACTCAGATGTTCACCATCACAAAAGATGTCATGATTTAGATTACTTTGGTCCACTAATAATGATTCAAACAGTGTCAAGTAGTGTTATATGATAGGCACATCTACCTCTGGCAAAGAACCTGGCTTGAGAAATATCTTCCCTCAATTCGGTAATCTCATTGACTTTTTTTGATTGACTTTTATGATTCCCTCTTCTCATTGTGGGTGCCACTGTTTGGAAGGCCTCATGGGATCTTTAGAATGATCTTGGTGAAATTCAGATGCAGTTATACTGCAGGGACACCTTGAATCAGGAGAAAGTTGTGACACTGTGAAGCCTATTTTATTATCTGTGTAGGAGTCAGTTCAGGATTTCGTCATGTTCATGTAGTGCTTTGAGAAGGTACTATACAGCTTGAATTCCACAAATCTGGACATTGTTTTCACTGTATTTTTGTAAAGAACAGGTTCACCTCTCACAATTCCCTCTAACTTGATATTCACTTAAATGATCCCACATTTACCCTGTTAAAAATCATAATTTTTAAGACAGAGTGCATTTTTGCCTGTTTTACAGAAACATGCTTCTGCTTATACTCACAGTTACAGCTTCCAGTCGCTGCCTTTCAGGCAGATCACTGATGTTAAGGGTCGAGGTCAATCAGCTGTACTCCTTTTTGGGAAGCATCCACTGATATCTTAACTAACCTTTGCCATATTGAACTTTGGACCCATTCCACACTGCAGTTCACAGAGCAAGTTTTTGTGGAGACACAGTGAACAGAGCTGAGTTTCCAGAGAGCATTATTTAACTAGTTTCCCAGTACTGAGGATTCCCTGGCTTCATCACAGCAGCCTGTGTAACCTTTCCTGTGTGTAAGGTCAGCAGGACACACGTTGCTCTGAGCACACTGGAGTCTCATGGTGGTAGAGGTTTGTTGATGGAAGCTAGCAAAAAGCAATTGAGTGTCATACGCTTAGTGGTGCTGGGTTCACAAGGTGGGAGAAGACAACTAACTGTTGGTAGATAGCACAGTGTATGGCTGAGTGCTGGGAAGCCTTCTGGAGCATTCTCAGTCACAGCGTATTCTACCTGACAGGTGAAATAAGGAATGCCAGGTAGCAGCAGTGCAGGGGCTGCTGTCCAGAGAAAGGATGCTAGTCTAGGCAAACTTAGCCATACAAGCACATACATCAGATTGATCTCCTGGTAATGCTTTTTGTAATGGAAGTACTTCCAATTAGGGAGTTTTGAAAAATCTTAAGATAGAACTCAGTGCCTTTAAAATCACATCGGGTGGCATACTGAGAAGAATAGTTTTGCTGGGCGTCCAGACTGACTCTTGACCTCATTGACTTGTTCCTGTGGACAGATGATTTTCCAGAAAACATATACACTGCTGAAATTAAAGATAGATGCATGTTCCATACTAAGTGGCTGGGGTTATGTTTTGCAGCAGTGGTCCTAGAGAGTGGCGCACTAGATGTCAGCTGAGATGTCCATGGATGCATTTTGAATTTTCTCTTTCAGTCTTTAAAACAGATCTCAGCTATTCCACAAACAAGGCTTCCACGTTGGTTTATAATGGTGTAGGTAAGACAAAGTGAGCCACGAGTTTTAGGATTAGTGTAACAAATATTTTTCCTTTGGATATAACAGGCACCCACTTAAAACTTACTTGATTCCTTTGAATTATTGTGAGGAACTGTTGTTTCCTTCAACAAATACACTGAAGGAAGAGGCAATTAAATACTTCCTGGCTTGGATTTGGTAATGTCAATTTCAGTGCAATCTCATTGATCCAAAGCTGGATCGAACAGAGATCTGAAACAGCTACTTTCTGACCATCTTCATCTTTGTCCGATTGTTTTGGATATTGACACCATCTCTTCTAAGCTAAGGAAACAGCTAAGACACAGAAACTGTTCCTCAGCTCTCCAAGTCAGCTCAAAAGCAAGTAGAGGATGTAGGAAGAAAGGCTCCTGCTCTCTCACTGCTCAAGCCACTTCATCCAGGCACCCAGCATCTACTGCAGGCAGCCACTGCTTCAACTTTCTGATTTGTATGTAAGCCCACAGAAGAGGAGACCTGAGTCCCACCAGGCATTGCAAGTGAATAAATGGAGCCTTCAGGGACAAGATTCACAAATACTAATTCTTGCCTGTGGGAATTATTTCCACCCCCATACATAGTCAGCAGAATCACTTCAGAAACCAAGCCAGCTTCAGAGCTTTTGCTCCATGTTAGCAGTTTCCATTTCTGCGTTGCTGTTTGTTGCTGCTACTTCATCTGGATTACTGCAGTTCTGTTGAGGACAGGCTCTAAAGTAAATCCCTGTTTTCAGGGAGATCATTTGTTGACCAACCCCATAACAGTGACAGCAGCATGAGAATGGGAGTGGGAAATTACACTGTGGGTGTGGGGACTCCTGTAAGCCACTTCCACTGGTCAGCTTTAGCTGAGGCTAAAGTTACTCAGCAAATCTGAGTTAAACAATCAGCGCAGTGCTGTGGAGATGGGCCAGTGTCAAAGTGCTGCTCTTCACCCCTGCTCATCCATCCACTAACACATGGCTTTGATGCTCCACTAAACTCCTCCTGAACCACTTCAGCTCATTAAAGCAGCTGAAATTCTCTTTCCTTGAAGCAGTTTTCTGTTCATTAGCCAACTGAATTGATTCAGGGAAGTATCCAGGGGCAGCTGGAGAAGACCCAAGATGAGCACGCACAAGGAGAGTCCTGTGCCTTTACTGTGGCTGAGAAACAGCAAATCAGCTCACTGCCTCTTCTGTGGCCTCAGACTAAATTAAGCCCGGGCTCCCAACTGCCTTCTAGAGAAGCTTATACTTTCACAGACTACAGAAGGAGCTGGGGATGGGGATTAGCTCCTCTAAGCTAAATTTAGTCTGTGTGAATACCTCTTCCTGTATCTAATGTTGTAATTCCAACACTTCTTATTAATAATAATTAATGTCCATAAGCAACTGTAAGTTGTCTTGTACAGCACAATCAACAATAGCAGAGATATCAGCTAAAAACAGCTACATAAACATGATGTTTTTTTCCCTCAGCACATGCCAAGGATTTACTGCGTGCATTTAGTCTGTGCTCTTGACATCTCTGTGTCATTGTCACCTTACTCGCTAACACTGAAATGTGTGCATGTGGGCAGCTGCAGATTTGATAGGTTGGGAAGCCACAAGTTCCCTGCAGTATTTTGTTGATTTCCCTTTTAGACCCATAAGAAAAGTAGGCAAAAATGTACCCTGTCTGGATTTTGGTTGCACTGATTGGGACTTGGAATAGTAGTGAAAATTAATAAGCTTTAAAATAAAAGCATGAGCAGTAGATTAAAAACCCTTAAAACTGTGTCATATCCTAAACTTATTGCTTATTTTTCCTTAGTACAACTGATGCATCTTTTGCAAACCTATTTCATTTTATGATATTGGATATATGATACTGCTTTTGCATTTCAGTTTTTATTGTATCTTCCCATATTATTTCATAAATGATATTCAGTGTCATTGCAACTGTTTGTACGTGGAGATGTGGTGTCTGACTTTCAGACTAAATACATATATTACACTGTATGTTCTGTTCAGTTGTTTCTTCATTCTACAAAACATAATTAAATTATCTTGCCATTCAATGGGAAGTATCAAAAGAGGATATATATACTAAGGGCATACAGTATTTGTAGCCCCATGTTCATGATCATTGTTTCCTGTAATAAAGGAACTTGACATTTGTTCCTATTTGTACAAGGCAATCGTTTGCTGTCATGAATAAATAGCACCTGGGTGAGCTGAATGAGCGTGGGCAATTACCCTTATCTGTTACTTATTGCTGTTCATTTTTGCATTGCGTTCTCCTAGTTCTGCCAATGAAAAGACTTTGTCTACACTAGAAAGGGTTTGGTAACATAGTCAGAGTATGAAAGTACAACTGACAGTTCTCCTGTAGAGCAAGATCCTTCTCTTGGGACAGTTTGTGATATTTCTCTGTATGAAACATGCTGCATCAACTAAAATACCTTTGATACTAATGTGTGCATGGGTATGTGTAATTAGAGAATTTTTATACTATAGCATAGGTACTATTATATATATATATATATATACATATATATATATATAGTACCTATAGCATAGGTACATAATTCCATCTGAGTTCTACTGGTACAGTGTAGTGTTCTGAAAATCTTCAAATTGGTGTTACTGCAGTAGCAACACTTCTTAGAATAGACCACCTCTCTGCTTTATTTCTAGAGTAGTAAGTGGCAAAAAGGTACAGTTGTGACTTCTGAGCTACTTTTCAGTTGCCCAATAATGTATTATTTGTGAACTGTAATATTATCTAAATGTCAGTTAGTTATCAAAGGAATGAAGACATTTTCAGAACGACCCCTCTTCCAACTGGTCTTTGCCATGAAAAATATCCATAAGCACTGGGCTTGGGCAACCTTTACTTGCATGGATGGCTGTGAGGCAAGGGAGGGCATTTCTTTTAAGGATCTGACCAGCACGAAGATGATGCTGTGATTCTGGAATCAGAGATAACAGAGATAGTTCTGGGCTTAGTAGTGAAATGCTAATACTCAAGAAATTCAATTGGACAAAAACCCATGGATCCTTATGAATCCATTAATGACATAATATCAGCACCTGACACTTGATCCTAAGAGCAATTTGCCTAATCCCAAAATACAAGCTAGGAGGATGAACAGCCTACAGGGATACCCACATTTCACTGTGATGGTGAAGAGTTAGATTCAGAAAACTTCTCAGTGGGGAACAGTAGGTGAGATGAACATGAACTTTAATGATGGGATTTGTCTCACTTGCCTTTAAATAAGTAGAGCATAGACTACTAGTTGACTACTCACTTTACAGTGAAAGGAAAAAAGTAATTTTCATTCATCTATTCTAATTTAGCTGTCTGTTATGGGCACAGCTGTACTGAACCCTAGAAAAGCATTTTTCTTACCCTTCATGCTCAAAGTGAGATGGTCATTGTTGGAGAAAAGATGAACTTTAAGTCTGATCAGTGACACAAGAAAAGAAGGCAGGAGCACACAGCAGGGGAGAAGAGATGGAGTGAAGAGCAGAAGGAAGGCTCGGCAGCAGCGCGCCATAAAGCAGCACCTTCAGCAGAATGCCAAGGTCACTCCTTCCAGCCAGCACCCTGCTGCAGCTGGCATGTGCTCCCATTGTGCCTCTGCCAGTTTCAAAAGGAATTATTTTAGTTAGCCGAAGAGCTGCCAAGGTCAAGTGACTGCCTGTGTATTTATAGCAGCTGCCAGTACGAAGCATTAAGAGCCTACAGTGTAACAAGGGAAAACGAACCCAGTTGTGGTACTGTCATCTCCCTGTGTGCTGCAACAGCAGCAGCTCAGCCTCCCTCTGCTGCTCATGTGTTGGGGGTCTGCTTTCAGCTGGACTGACTTCTGTCATGGTTTTGTTAGCTGGAGAAGGAAAAAAAAAATCCAGTGATGTTACTGTATGAATGAGACACAGCTCTGGCAGAGCACTCTTTAAAGCTGGGGTTGGCGAGTCTCTGGGGAGCTGATGGCTCTCCAGTATTCAAGAAGGCGAGTGCTATCATCTTAGAAATGAAAAAAGGAAATAATCTAAGTGCTTCTAGCTGGTAAGAGCCTCAGTCATGGTTCTGGGAGTTCTGGTGCCATTTAGACCCATGTGCTTCTTCACTGATAAAATGCACCAGAGGATAGCATTTGGAAATAACCATAGTCTTCCACAGTGCTGTCTGCAGCAGCAAGGCAGCAGCAAGGTGGCTGAAAGAAGTAATTGCATAGTGCCTGTGTTAGAAGCTGCTGAGGTTGCCTGATTATGTAACTAATTATCTCCATACCCCTGATATTTGCCTTATGCTGCCCTCGGTGATGCTAGTGTAACACTTGCCTATTTCAGGCAGCTGGTTCAGGAAATTAAGGGCACTTTCTTACTAACCTTAAGCCCTTTATCACATGCTCTACTGTATGCATCCCTACTCTGAGAGTGTAGACAGTTTAGTTTTCTCTGATCCCTTCCGAACTGGTCAGAAGACTGAGAATCACTGTGGAGATGGCCTGCCTTGCCATAACCTACGATTTTCTTCAGTTGGAAAATGAAGATTCAAGCCACGCTACTGAATG
The DNA here is from genome assembly GCA_035772895.1 of Perdix hodgsoniae. Lineage (NCBI taxonomy): Eukaryota > Metazoa > Chordata > Aves > Galliformes > Phasianidae > Perdix > Perdix hodgsoniae. Next base: position 73,667 of record JAPSGF010000142.1, read on the forward strand.
GCTTTCTTGGCATCTATGATGATAACTTTGTAGCTTGTGCTCTGAAGGGATATGTTTGTTAGGCTGCCAGCTCAGGAGGTACTGAGGTATTTTTTATTCCTGCGATTGGAGTCTTCTGCTCTTCTTGGAGCTGCAGCCTCAAAGTTGGTGGAAACTCCACGTAGAGCAAAAAATGAAGGTTTAAAAGTTTGGCAGGAGAAACATCTGAAGGCCTTGTTGATGTGGCATTTTATGCTGTGAGATCACACAATCTGATCAGATTTTCAGGCTCAGTCATAGCTCAAGCAGTGTTATGTCACAGTGCCACAAGATGTTGCATCCCTAACCTCTCCTTCTTAACTGCCCATTTGCTTCAAGCACCTCTGCTTCCTTCAGAGTTGTTTCAGCCCTGTGCTCAGTAAAATCTGCTCCATCCTGAACTCTGCATCAGGATAATATTGGTGTGCTATGTATACCCAGCCTCAAAGTACTTGTAATGACCACATCTCAACTGATAATTCCTTTTCATGGTCTTTTCCATTATACAGTCATTCTTTTGGCCATGGGACAGGTTTGAGATCTCTCATGGAGGGAATACAGCATTTTACAGCAAACTTGTAAGCAAACAAATTGCCCCAGATAGAATTAGCCATCTGGGAGATGGAAGAATCAGCAGACAGAATAAAAGGGGCTATATAAGTTTTCTCAAGGCCCAGGGCTTTAGAATTTATATATAATTGGATTTGCTTATAAATGTGGAAGAAAGAAAGACAGCTGTCATGTAACAAAAAAATCAGAACCTCCAAAGAACCTAATGTGTGCTTGGAGCAGTGAGTGACAGCCTCAGTTATTATTTCTACTCAATTCATTTTATAGCAAGATAGAAGAATAAATGAGTGAAGTTTGGCAGTCACGGAGCACAGGTAAAGTTGAAATAATATGGAGATTGCCTAATTTACCAGAGTGACTGAGACAGCAGCTCATGGATATGTCTGCTTTGTGGTAAGTTTATATTACAGGTAAACAGATTCGTATAAAAGATAATGGTTGTCTCAACTTTTCTTAAGAAGGCATCTCCAGCAATGCACTCTTGGAACTAACTCTCAGGCAAAGCCAAAAGCTGTGCTGTGGTAATGTGAATGAAAAGAGGTGATATCTCTGCTCATTAATGCAAGTGAGCAGTAGCACAGCCTACTTAACCTAGCCTGCCCTTCTTACACTGCTCACGTGTATCCTTCAGGGATGAAGGGCCCCTCTGTGCAACCTTTACCCTGGGTAGCACCTTGCTCCATATTTAGATCCACTGACCTCGGTGGAATTACTTGCAAAGCGATCAGTGCTCATGCAGGCATTGTGATCCAGCCTGAACAAGAGAGCATTCAGACCCCTGCAGAGGCTGACAGTGTGAAGAGGAAATATTAATGTTGGCAATGCTTACTGTGGTTTTTCCTTAAAATGAGTGCAAACATATTTCTTTAACAGATTAAAAACAAACAAACAACAAAAAAAACCCATTCCATATCTATTCACATACATTTCATTCTTTAAAGCAGTCACAGTATTGTTTAGACAGGTATTTGCTTGTTTTCATTAATCTGTTAAAATAACATGTCAGCCAAGCAGAAAGTCAGATGCTTGCATTTTGCCAGGAGGCATTCATTTAGATCTTCAGCCAGTCACACAGAACTAAGCTGCTAGGTGATCAACAGAGGAAATTCAAAAGAAAGCTCAATGTCTGAAAGCAGTGCTTTTCCTCTCCCAAATCCAGATCCACTGAAAGCAGCAAGAGTTTCAAAGCAGCATCCCATGAAAGCACAGAAGAAAGCAACAGCATTTGGAAGACAGCACTATCTTGCTGGTAAAGAAAGTATCCCCAAATATTAGTAATATGCAACCTCAGTTAACAAGTGTTTGCAATTCAGGTTTGTTTGCAATTCCGGATTGTTTGCAATAGGCTGTTCCATATTTTGGAACATTCCATAGACTCAGCCTGTTGTAACTGCATCTTTTTCAAAGCAGAATGAGATCCTAAAATACACAGGAAGGAAAGCAGTAGAGGGAAGGAGATAAAAAACATAGAACTTGATCAGCTTTTTATTTCCCTGTACACATAAACCATCTTCCAGTTAAACCTGTTGGACTTGTTCTTTTCTCTTTAGCAAATGGGAGTTGTATAGAAAAATTACATATTTTAAAAAGTTTCTTTTTAAAAATTGTTTTCTTCTTCACAGAGATTTTAAATTTTCATTTTAAACATTTAAAAATTCATTTGTTTTTTATGGAAGCAAACAGTTGGAGAAAGGTTAAAATTTTATGGTAAATCACCCCATAAAATCTGGGGTGCTGTTGTACTTCCCAAGGACGGTTTCGCACAGCTGTTTCTCTGCTTTGTGGTGCCTACAAGCATCAATACTCCTTGTGCTTGCTGGCTGCAGTTGAACTGGAGATAAGCTTTATCAAACACAAAGCAGTACTGAGGCTGCTTGCCCAAAGCCTCCCTCCTCTTGAGAGAGGTGGGACCACCTCTCCCACCACCCCTCAGGACTAGAACTGTGGGGCACAGAGCTTGGGGCTTATCTTCTTTCTCTCCTAAGAAGCACACAAAGGAACACAGCCACCTGACCGTTTTTACAGCCTCAAAACACCTCTTTTTGCAAGCTCAGGGAAAGAAGGCCAGGAGAGAATTTTCTTCCGCTTTCCCACTAAGCAGAAAGTTAATAAGCTTAATCTTTTTTTTTCATAGACATTAAGGAACCCATACGATAGAGACATTTTGGAAACCAAACTTAAGTACTTCTGCTTGCAGCATTGTTTAATTTGTACAGTCACCAGTATGGACCAGAATGAAAGAATCAGCAGGCCTTGTCCTTGCAGGGCAGCAGCAGTGCATCACAGAACAGGACAGGAACAAGTAATGTTAGTCAGCATGCACACACAGATAATGGGGACAGAAACTGGGAGGTTGGGAAATACACAGTAAGCTGTGAAGAATAATTAGTGGTTTGTTAATTAGTCAAAAAAGCTTGTTCTCTTTGTCCGTCAGCTGAAGCAGAGCTGTAATGGAACAGAAGAGGCAACTGTGGGATGCTGCGCAGGAGGGCGACTGGGGCAAGGGTAATACAAAGCCCTGAGGACAAGAACAAGGGGTAAAGCTGACTGGTGATGATGTATTGACTAATTAGTGCACTAGCAGTGGTAGCTGGAAACCAAGTGAGTTTGAAAGAAAAATACAAAGGCTGAAGCAGGCACTGAAAGAGACTGCAACAGCAGTTGCAGTATGACTGGCACATGTGCAGGTAGGGACTGCTGTCGGTCCTGCTGAATGCACTGTTTCCCCTGAGGCACCTTCCTCCTGACAGTTCCCTCTGCCAGTTAAAACTGTGCTGGCTGAACTAGCGCATCTTTCCATGACTGACTACTCCAAGTCATCTTTTGCTCCTGCCTATCAAACCCATTCCTTTTTTTTATTTCTCCTCTGCTAGATGAATCCACTCAAACACATTCTGACAAAGGCAGGAAAACTTTTAAGGAGGACAAAACGGTTGATTGTGAGACAGCCACCCACGTGCATAGTGGCACTGGCCTCTGCATTTGCTACTTCTGCATGCAGAAGTTCAGCCCCCAAGAAGCAGCACAGCACTGTCAGTTGGATGGACAAATGACTACAGAGAGCATGGAGCTCAGGCAGGTGGCTGGGTATGCTTGGATAGAATCTCATTTGCTTTATTTCTATTCTCATTCAATCTTGATCTTCCCCCATGTATTCAAAACCAACAGTGAGAAACCTCATGACAAAGCCAGAAGGTATCATGCCTTTGCAATAATACATCAGGGCTTGTTTAATGCTCGCTGCTTCTCAGGACCAAACTAGCATAGGTTTTGCTACTAACTACTCTTTTTTAGATAATTATCTCTCTGAGGAGGCTCTTGCTCTCACTGTGAAAGAAAATTTCCCCTTTGCATTTCAATAAGAGGCATTCAGCTTCCCATCCCTGCCCCCACATACTGCTTTCTGTTGCAAGCCCTCTTGTCTTTCACTTTCCTTTAGAGGCAGTCCCATTGCATTGCACTGAGCCCTCCCAGGCATCTTCTTTCTCAGAAGGCAAGGCAGGGGCTTCTAGAAGTACACTTGGAAAAAAATAATTTCTGCTCTTGAGTGTAGTAAGTGGGAGTTGTGCCCACGGTTGCTCGTAGCTATGAGAAATAGTGAAGTGTCACAGGGAGGAAGGACCAAGTGACAAAGCACCCTATCTCTGAGTGCATTATACTTCCATAGTTGGGATGTCCCCAGGCATGCTGCGCAGTAGGTTAAATATTTTAAAAGATATGAGGCATAACAGCAGCTAAATGGTAGTGGATTCAAACACCTGATTTGCACATGCTGTGTCTTGTGCCTACTGAGCACAAGCAGCTGGGAGCCGTACCAGTGCAGTGGAAAGACTCGTTCCCATCGTGTTCTCCTGTAGGCAGGACACAGGGGACTCAGGCCAGCAGGCCAGCATGGGGTCAGTGACACTAGTATACACCAAGGCTACACAACTTTGCTGTTGCCAGTGCTAAGTAGCACGCTCCTTGTTCCACTGTATGTCCTGCTTGTGCAGTGTCCTCAGCGAGTGAGGTTCTATGGAGACCATCTCCAAGCCCCACCCAGCATGGATGGGGATAAAGGCTTTGTAACTGTTGGCCTGTGGGGATGAGGTTTGGAGAAAATGGGACGAGTCATGCTCACTTGTGCTCCAACGATTGCAAAGCATGAAATATGAAACCTGCAGAAAGCGTCCAGGAAAATGCACACCTCCAAAACAAAACATCCAGTGCCAAGTTTTCCACAGAAGACATTTGAAAAAATAAAGGATTCAGTCTGATATCTAAGGAACCAGTGCAAGGGGCAAACCTTCTGCTGCTCATGGAGGGATCCATAAGGTGCTGAGAACCAGAAGGTAGCCAGCAAGCAAAGATAGTACTTTACAGCAGAACAGCAGTTCTACTACTAATTTTAGTTCTACTTTAGTTGCAAATGGCTAAATAGAGTTATTTACTGTCCAAAAACAATGGCTGTCCTTCTCAATAAGAGTAAGTGGTCCCTGCCCATGTCACATCCTGGGATTCAGTGTTCAACTGTCAGGGGCTTCCCCTACTTTGTTCAGAGTGCAGATATGAGAAACCAATGTGTGAAAGTAGAATAAAATTGAGTGAGCAAGCTACAGAGTTAATTCCACCATCAGTAACATCACATCACATGTTTCGCTTGTGTTGTGGTGAAGACCTAGAAATATATCTTTAAAGTGATTTCTCCTATCAGCCGTAGGGGTGGACTGCTGCACAGTGAGATGGCATTAGTGTACAAGGAAGCACGGCACATCTGTTGCTGTGAGAGCCCTAGTTAAATATCTTAATTAAGATGTTTATCAAGATCCAAGTGACAGGCAGTGTGTGTCAAGAAAAAGCAAGTTGTTCCAGGAAGAGGGGAATTCATGAGTTTCACTTCTAATGCTTCTGTCATCTATAGATACTCTGGGGTCTGGCACAGGGTGAGCTAACCAAGCTTTTCGACACTGGGAGTGTTATGTAGTCTCTCCCCTCTACCTGTCTCATGGAACTTCTGGGAACCTCATCAGTCCTGTTGTTTCAAAACTGAAGTAATCTGAGTTTGTTATGATGTGTCTGACTGTCATGTGCAGGCACTGCTGGGCAAACCCAGTAATTTATTTTTGCCTTTTAATGGTTTTATCTTTACTCCCTGTGGTTTTAATGTTACTGAGCCTGTTCCATGTAGATGGTTGAACTTGACGAGTAAAAAAAATAATTGGGAAGATCAAAATCATAGGAAGCAACCCATTTAACATCCATGGGAATGCTGGACTCACCTTCCATTAGGAGAACTGGTGGTAAATGCCAGCTCAGAACAGCACTGTGACTGGAGGGAAGTGTGAGAACCTATTCCTATTTTCTTGGGCACTGGCACAGGCTGTCCAGTAAAGCTGTGGATGCCTCATCCTTTGAGGTTTTCAAGGCGAGGTAGGATGCAGACCTAGGCAGCCTGATCGGGCGAGTAGCAACCCTGCTGTGGGCAGGGGGTTGGAACTGGATAATCTTTAAGGTCCTTTCCAACTCAAACAATTCTGCAATTCTATGATTTTCAGGCAAGCATGGGATGCAGTGAATGGCAGTGTTGTGAGTTCAGCTAGAGGCACTGCTAAGGAAGATGTAGATCTAGGCATGAGGAGGATTGGCTGTGGTCTGTAGGATGAGGCCACATTTGAAGTCTGGATGGTACTGATACCCTCCCTGAAATTCCTTCTCCACAGCATCTGAACAAGGGTGGGCAGGGCCTGGAGTTGCCAAAAGTGAGCTCAGCAGGGCCCTGTGCCTGGCTCCACAAACCATCAGGGCTGCCATGGGGGACTGTCCTTATTCACAACTACACAGAAAGGTTTGTGGGCCAGAACCAGAAAACTTCACAGTGTGAAGAGGTCACATTGTCAACCATGGGGCAACCTCCTTTCACACAAGGGAAAGTGTATGAGCAGGAATTAAAAAAGAAAGAGCAAATGGTAAGAATGACCTGTTCTGTTAGTAGTAAAATATTTTCCTTGCCTGTAGGTAGGGCAGGCTTTGCACCACTCAGCTCAGCCCAGCTGGATTTCAGGATGTGGTACTGGAGGGCTGCAGGGCATACAGCACAGAATGCACAGCTCTGCCTTGCAGGCAAGGCTTGTTTTCCTGGCCGCCCTGCTAGATTACAGATGCTAATAGCAGCTTCTCCTCTTACAGGGGTCCCCTCCCAGGAGGGAATTGGTTTCCACAGCCTGTGAAACAAAGCCAAACGGCTCAATGCTTTCATTGTCTGGCTCAGAATAAGAGCATCCCAGGGCTGAGAGATGTGGTAGAAATTCCGTAGCGAAGACTGACCTCCGCAGCTTCCACTTTGGCTTTGTGCATGTGTGAATTCTGGTTGTTGCAGCAAATCATGAGGTGGCTGAACCTGGGGGTGCTCATTACCCTATAAGTTTTTGTGCTCTGATGCTCTGCTGAATCAAAGTCCAGCAGAGGCTTCCATGAGATGCCTGGGAAGTTCTTCTCTCACTTTCCAGTACTGAGGATCTGAGCTAAAAAAAGGCAGCACTGTTATCTGGTAGCAAAAGTAGGCTGTTCTGAGAGGCAGAATCAGGGCTTGCAATTTGCAAACTTATACAAGAAATGGAACGTTTCCATGCTGAGATGCTACAGTCGACAGGCAAAATGGAAAAGCACAGGCATGTGTTTGTAATGGACACATGTAACTTTCCTAACAGAGGTGTATGCAGTTTAGAAACCTTCTAGGTTTCTAGGGAGAAGTTTAGGGAAAAAGCCTCTTGATTTCACTACAAATTTATTATATCTCTTTCATGTCAATAACTTGAACTGTAATTGCACATGTAATTAACTGAATGAAAGTCTAATTTCAGAGGTAATTGGGATATACATGTTAAATAGGAAAAGAGTATTGTTTTGGCCAATGTACTTTTTTTTTCTTTTAATCAGTGAAGAATTATTTTAGCACTTCAGTGTGTTTCACATTCATGCACTATAAAAGCTGTAAGCACAGCTAGCACAAAATAAAAAGGAATTGGAGGAGATCCTGAATGGTTCTTATTCTTTAGTGAAAACACCCAATTTACTTTGTTATTTCAGGAAAAACATGAATATTAAAGCATGGTATAAAGTGCTAGCATCTTCTCCATCTGTTTTTAGTCCTGTGGGAGTCTTTTTAAACTTGTAGGTTTCAAAAGAAAAGATCCTCTCATTTTTTCTTCTTTAGCTTTAAGGAGATCTTGCATTTCTGTGGTCTTCTTTAAAGACTTTACTCTGTCACCCGTGCTTACATCACATACCTTACATCACATAGTCCCTTACCACAAAACCTTGCTAAATGACCATGGAAATCCTGTGTTTTGATTTCACCGAGATTTGGGTTACACTTCTGAAATGGGCAGACAGTGCAGAAATAGGTTTATATCAAAGGAACAGATTAGCATGCAATTTCCATTTTCCAAATGGGAAGAGTATTTACAAAAAACGATGTGAGCAATGTGCTGTGATGTAAGTGTTTAAGAACCTAAGTGGGAAGTAAAGACAGTTGTTCCATAAAGCACAAATATTTGTGCTCCTCCTACTCGTTTCATAGAAAGCACTGTAATTGTAGTTTTTTATTCCTACATATGATACATTTTTACTCCTATTGCTGTAACTTTCTAATTGTGCCTTCATAATTTAATAGTTAATTTGTATAATGGCTATTAATTTGTTCTTAAAAAGTATTTTCTTAGCAAATTTTCCTGAAAATTCTGCTTGTGACCCTAAGCATTTGATAGAAGACTAAGCTTATTTTGGTTATAGGGTACACAGAACTTTCACTCAAAGTGCAGGCAATGATATGAAGACTGTTATTGTTCTGGTAGCTTTAATTACCATGTTTTTTGGGTGGATCTAGGAGAAACTCTTTGTCAGCCTGGGGCCATATTATTGCAGGTTCAGTTGGTGGGAGGGTGGGATAGCCCTGCTCAGAAATGCCTTCAGCCCCCAGCCCTGTGCTGGAATCTCACTCTGCTCCTGGGGGTCAGTGTCTCCATGCAGGAATCTGCCTGATTTCCTGCCTTAGCAACCCATCTCCTATATATCATCAATTAGCAGCAGTGTGACAGTCTCTGGGCCAGCATCCTTAACTCTTTCCTTTGCTGTGAGCTGCAGCACACTCCAGTAGGGGCAGGCAGAGAAAATGGCAAAGAATAAAAGAAATGAAATCACATGGCCACCTGTTTCTCAGCCACCACGTATAAACATGTTTACTTAAACTGAAAGGAGAAGCAGCAGTAAGTAAGGAGATGGATAAGAACTGTGTAGAAGGAGAACTCCAGGTGTCCCTTACTCTGTTGGACAATGTCTCCCATTAAAACATGGAAGAAGTTTTACGTTTTGTTTGTAATTTGGGATGGGTTTTGTGTGTTTTTCATAAACTGGAATTTCAGTAATTTTGTGTGCACATGTAGCACAATGTGGATTTTAAAGAAAATAAAGAGAATTCTATCTCACATAAGCTGTCTGCCACTATACAAAGGCAATTCAACAGTTGGTTGTGACCTTTGTTAATGCCAGTTAACCCCAGCTCTTTTGTACAACCCTGGTGGTGAAGCTTCCTTTCCTGCTTTTTCAAGCAAAAAAGGTATTAGCAGAGTGATAGGGAGAACAACAGAGAATGAAGCCTTTAGAAAAACAGACTGTGTTTTTCTATCAGTGCACCAAGCAGGAATCTATCATCTTTCTGTATGCCCTCCTGCAAGGTTTAGAAGAAAGAGAAACAAGCTGTTTATCAAATTCTTATACATCTGCCAGCCGTAGATTGTTTTGTCCTTTGGAAGCAGATAATTAAGTACTGCTAACCCAGGGGCTACTTAGTATATTTGACCACCCATGAGCCATGAGAGATATTTTCTTCACCAAAATACACAAACACACCCTTCACATAGCTTCAAAGTGACTTTGTAGATAGGAGAGGCCTTGGAAAGACATAAACTTGCTAATGATTTCCTCCTCAAATAAAAATCTATGCCAGTCACATGGCTTTGCTTATTCAGTGGTTGAATATTACTTCAACTATAGATAGGAAATAGTAACTGTCTGGACCAGTAATCCTGCATCCAAACTCTTGTCCCCCTTAAATCTTCCACGTTTCCTCAAGCAGCCAAGGAAAATCATGACAACCTTTCTACCATGTCAGCTCTTTGGTTAGCGTCAAGAAAAGAGACATGGGAAGGTTGCTGCTTCTAAGTGGAGAAAGCACTGAGCGCGCTCTGGGAGGAAGAGAACTGATACACTGAGACTGTTCTTCCAATAGAAAAAAAAAAAAGTACATTATATTTGATAGTATATACTACGAGATTTCAAATCCTAAGGTTCGTAACGTGGCATGGGATGAAGAGCAGATATATGGTGTCTAACTGGGTCTATTTTACACCGATTTAAAGAGCTATACCTTTTCCTTTCTTTTCACATGCACCTAATTTCCTAGTAAAGAAAAGAGGAGCCAAGCAGCTTAGCTTAAAATGCATAAAGAATAGATGAGAGAGCTGAACAATCCAGAAAAGATTTTTTCCTCTTATTACTTACTTGTTGCTAATTACTAACTTAGGGCTTTCCAGTCACATGGACACTTTGCATTCATTAAAACAGTACTTTCTGCTTCCATTAGCATTTTCATTCTCCTTGGGTGGCTGCCTTTATACTTTCTTCTGCATGAATTTCAGCAGCCTATGAAGAATTATAAAACAATATTAGCATGAAAAAAAAAAAAAGGATAAAAAAGAACCACCTGAGAGGTCCTCCTTTGGTTTTCTTAAGTGCTTTCTGTTCTTTCTTAAATTGCATAGGTAGTATTTTATTAAGATCTTAGTCAGAAACAAAGGAGTTGGAGCTCACTAGCAGCATGCAGCTGTCTGTTTACTTCAAAGTGACTTGGGAAGGCCTTTGGCCTCCTGAGGAAAGGGGAGGAGAGGGGCACTCTGTCTTCCTGTCTCTTGAGCCTGTTGCTTTCATTTACTGCAGATTTACTGCTGCTGGCTGCTTTATTTCAGTTGTCCGTTCATGGCTGTGCATACTAATGGTTTTTCTCGTGGCTTTGCCTTTTATTTTGCAGCACTCAGAGGCTGCCAGAAGGCCTGGGCCCTCCTGAACTGAAGTTGTGTTCTTGTTTTAGGCTGCTGCAAAGCTGAAGTGACTGTGCAGTGCTCCCAGAAGGCTGTAATTTCCCTGCCTGAAATATGTACCAAATGAGTCATTCATTTAACATTTCCCCTCTTGCAGATTTTGCTTTCGCATTGACGCCAATGTCAGAAGTGTGATCAGATCCTGTCTTGACTTCTGTTCTGTTAAATCACGTTGTAACTTCTGTGTCATTCTCTGTGACCTTTGTTCTGTAATTTCTCCACTTTATATTCTTTTAGTTACCATCTTTTAATTTTCATCATTTTTACCAACTACTGTCTTAATGATACTTGTACTTTAAAGTTTTTCAAAACAACTGTGGTGTTGGGAGGGGAGGGAGTGTTGCTTCCATTTTTGCAAGTATCGTAACCTTGCCTTGGGAGAGACTCGTCTTTGTATTTCCTCCTCCATAATGATTTGGTTTTGATGGTATAAATGACAAGGAAATCACTCTGTGCTACTTGTCAAAGTGAACTCAGACTTTGCTTTCTGCCAAGCTGCTGTGAGTTTTCCTATCTCTGCTTTGCAAGCAGGTTCAGCGTTACAGCTGTGTGCCTGCCGCTGCTGGCTGCTGGGGTGCCTTCCTTCATCTCCTCCCACGAGCTGGGAAGCAGGGATGGTGCAAGCTTGGGCTTTCTGACTCAGTAAAACCCATTCAGGATGTGAGCAGCTTCCCTTCTGCAGGTGTTTTAGAAGTACTCAGCAAAGCATTTTTCCTTCTATAAACTGCTTTAGCTCTTGCCATGAGCTATGGAATCAGCTCCAGGAAAGATCTACTCCAAGGGCTGTTGTCAAGACATCAGCTCAGCATTACTCATGCTAGTAAAATACAGTGAAGCACGCAGCAAGAATTTAAAAGATTGAAAAGAGGAATGCTTTTATTTTGACCAGCTTAGACTAGTTTTGTCTTGTTGCATCAACATCTATTACATGACCTACTAGCTATGGCATTATGTCCATACAGAGGCCTGTAATTCCATCAGTACTACTCAGAATAGGTGAGCAGGGTGTTGTATGTAAATCTGTCTTATATTAGCCAATTTTGGCAGATATAAAGAAGACTAAAGCATACCCTGGCAAGCACCTCTTTACAGGCGTGACTACAAGGACTAATTAAGCAGGATTTCTAACAAAAACAAATTAACTGGAGATGTGAATGAAGTCCACACACTGAGTTGGAGGACACGGGCTTATGAGGATGTTGGTTCCAGCTTGCCCATCCATACTATGACTTATTCCTTGGGGGAGTTTCTTTTCTCCATTGCTTCTATTACTAATTGGACATCTCAAGCATGAGGGCACTGATTTGGGTCTTTCGGTGCCAAATAATTTCATCTCTTCTGATCCTTGATGTACATTGAGCTTTTTGTAATGACTTGTCTCTCCTTAAGGAGCAGTAACCACTTAGTTTTTCTTAAGAAAGTGCTTTTCCTGATAACTTTATCTGGTAATCTTTTCAGCTTGTTTGTGACTCTTGTGAGCTACTGCCACCAAGTTTGTTATGAAAGGCTTGATTTTGATGCTCTTAATGGTATTTGTGATGGAAAATACTTCCTTAGCTGTCCTGTTATGTTGGTATTCCAAGGCTAATTGAACTCCAGCAGCAGGTGTCCAGGTATCACCAAAGCAGAAGTCTCCAATATTTTCTAGTATTTTCCTCACAGCACAGACTGCGCTTATAGGCACAAGCTTTTGGTGAACTGACTTCAGGAGTAAAGATCTCATTTGTAAACTGACTCAGCTCCATTCATTGAAAATAAAGAACGTGCTGAACTCTATCAAGCAATGATTATTCACTTCCATAATCAACAGAGGAGTAATTGTGTTGGGAGTGAAATCAAAGGCAACGTGTATGCTGCTTTTTCCTTACATGAAAAATAGTCCAAGTACTTCAAGAGATAATTATGCCAACTCTTGTAATTTTACCATGAATTTCAGGATATAAATAAAAATATGTTTTTTTTAAAAAAAGTTCATCGTCCCTAGGATCATCTGCCTGTATAAGAAAATCCTCCTTCCCATTTACTCCATGTACCAGGCATTTTGCACTGTGCATCTTGTAGTGTTTTTTTTCTTGATTAACCAAACTGGAAACCAGGTCTTTCTCAAGTGCAGGCACAATATAACAAAAGAGAAATGTTATGAAATGCTATATTCTTATTCCTCACTGAGCTCTTGTGTATGTGGGAGGGGATTTCACAGGCTGGTAAGTCTTACCTCAGAGCCTGGGAAAATCATGAAACACAGCATTCTGGAAGACATGTTGAGACACATGAAGGATGAGCAGGTGATCCAGGACAGCTAGCACAGGTTCACCAAGGGAAAGTTGTGCCTGACTAATCTGGTGGCCTTTTATGACAGAGTGATGGCATCAGTGGGCAAAAGGAATAAAATTGATATAATCTACCTGGACTTCTGCGAGGCCTTTGACATGGTCCCTCACCAAACCCTTTTCTCTAAATTGCAGAGATATGGATTTGAAAGGTGGACTATTCAGTGGATAAGGAACTGGTTGGAAGAGAGTTCTTGTCAATGGCTCTGTGTCCAAGTATAGATCAGATAGTGAGGAATGCTGTCCTCCAGGGGTCTGTCTTGGGACTGGTACTTTTTAACGTTTTTGACAATGACATGGATGATGGGACTGAGTGTACCCTGAGCAAGTTTGCTGATTTACAGTAAGCTGAGTGGTGCAATAGATACGATAGAAGGAACGGATGCTGTCCAGCAGGACCTTGATAAACTGTAAAGGTAGGCCCTTGTGAACCTAATGAGGTTTAATAATGCAAAATGCAAGATGTTGCACTTGGGTTGAGGTAATCGCAGATACATATACAATCTTGGAGAAGAACTCCTTGAGAGTAGTCCTGCTGAGAAGAACTTAGGTGTCCCAGCTGATGAAAACTTAACACGAGCCAGCAGTGTGTGCTTGCAGCCTGGAAGGCCAATGGCACCTTGGGCTGCATCAGAAGAGAGGGGGCCAGCAGGATGAGGGAAATGATTGTCCCTCTCTCCTCTGCCCTCGTGAGACCCCATCTGGAGCATTGCATTCAAGTCTGGGACCCCTAGCCTAGAAAAGATGTGAAGCTTCTGGAGAGGCTCCAGAGGAGGGCCACAGAGATGATCAGAGGGCTGGAGCACCTCTCCTATGAAGTCAGGCTGAGGTAGCTGGCTTTGTTCAGTCTGGAGGAAGGCTCCATGGAGACCTCATTCTGGCCTTCCAGTATTTAAAGGAATATTATCAACAGGAGTAAAAACAACTTTTACACAGATAAGCAGTGACAGGACAAGAGGGAATGTTTTTAAATTAAAGGAGAGGAAATATTTAGATCAGATGTCAGGGAAAAATTTTTCACAGAGAGTGTGGTGAAGTGCTGGAACAGGCTGCCTTGAGAGATTGTGGATATTCTGTCTCTAAAGGTGTCCAAGGCTGTGGTGGATGGGGCCCTGGGTAGCCTGATCTAATATTTGATCTCGCAGTTGGCAACCATATCTGTGACTGGGAGGTAGGAACTTGATGATCCTTGAGGTCCCTTCCAACTCAAGCCAATTTATGATTCTACGATAGCTGGCATTTGCAACAAGCTCAAAGCATAGCTGTGGTTAATATAGACCATATGTATCCAAAGTTTTATGTTTTTGTTGCCCTCTAAATTTATGTTGTAACAACAACAACAAAAAATTGTTACTTATATGCATGAATGATATTATATATTTTATTTGTGGCTCAAGACAATTCCTCTTCAGGCACAGGCAAACCAGAAATCTGGACACCTGTGATAATAGACACTTTCCTATTGGGAGTGTATGAGGCTTCAATTTAAATCAAAACGCTGCTTTTCTTAGTCACTGCCCATTGCAGAAGAACTCAGGCTTTCCAAATTGCAAAGTTCTCATGGTAATCAGCCAATTTATCAAGCAGATTTATGGTTTTTTGTCTTCTTATTTGGCATGCTTTCACCCACTACAGCAGAAATGGCCTGTTATGAAACCAACCTACTAAATAGTGAATGGCTTTGCATAATTACCCAAAAAAGTGTTTTGTGAAACATGAAAAGTTTACTTCCCCCACCCACCACTATGATGATATATAAATAAATATTTCCTTTTAAATTACTAAACATTCATATATGTATAACTATTAAAGAGCACAAAGAACAGCATAGGCACAAGGAACATCGATTCATTGTTGCGTTTTAGTCCAACACAGAATCTCAGTCCATGTGAATTTTGTAATCATCATACAAAGAAAGGCTAATTGTGACCTACAGCCCTGAATTGTGCCATCAGTCCCACACTGAACAGGGTTGAACTGATCAACCAGCGCTAATGGAAAGGCCAACAGCAGCAAGCTTGCTTGCTTGAAGAGACTGGATTTGGGTGGGCTTTGAGCCTGGTCTTAGAGCAGAGAGACCCTTGTGAGGGTGAAAAAAGGAGACACTCATTGCTGGGATGATAGCCTGAAGATCTCTTTTTGGTAAGTTGTTCTGACACAATGTGTGGTAATTTTTAAAAGCATGCTGCTGCTCTTAGTGGACTCCATCATGGCCCAAAGATGTATTTTCATTTAAAACTTAAGCAAGCTTAATTTTGTATCTGCTTCCAAAAAAAATCCCAAATTTAGAACAAGAGTTAAAAAGCAGTTTTGTTTTCTTTTAATCCTCTGAGAAAGTATTGAACACTTAGGAAAGTGCTAATACCAGAACTACTCACCTCGGCCAGAGTTGCAGAGCTTGCCCTGAGCTCCCTGCCTCTGCCTGAGCGTGCCTCAAGGAGCAGTCAGTATTCAGAACTGCAGGACATCTTCTTTTAAAGGAAAAACAGAGGACAAGTATTTCTCTGTTACAGTTCAGTTGATTTTTAGAGACTGTATTGTTTGCCTTTGTGTAGGACGAACTGAGCAGAAAGCAAAAGTATTCTTCCCTGTGTTTTGAACCTCAGCTTAAAAGTCTTTCATGGACTTTTTGCTGTTTTCTGTGTCATTTCTGTTGTTTCCCCTATACTGGCAAATATCATCCAGCTGCCTGTAGGTGAGCAGCTGCTTTTGGTGGCTCAGAATGTAAGGTTAGTGGCTCATTTGGGCACCTGCTGCTACATGTACATTTTTGCTGATAAGGCCTGAGTGCTCAATTGTGTCGTATGCCACTCCAGGGTGAAATGTCTCTTATAAAGCTGGCTGCTCTAATTTTCCAGTCAGAAATTGCTGGTTTCAGAGCCCAGCTGTTGCGTGGATCCATGCTCATGGCCCTGAGTTACACTTTCAGTTGAGTACCTTGGAGTGCTTTGCAAACAGAGATTACTCATGCCTCACAAACCTCTGTATTACCTATTGCCAGAGAAGCAGTGACACAAATAGGGGAAAAAAAACAATTTGCTGGTGTTCTTAACTCTAGCTGCACAACTCCAAGTAAGGAAAGTCTGGTTTTACCTGCTAAGCTAATTTTTTTGGATTGGGGATGCTCAACATACTTATGACGTCCCGATCCCAATCCCAGAACTGCTGATTCTCTGATTCTCAGGCCCTCACCCAGCTTTCAGCCTCCAATGAGCTTCTGGACTGAGCCTGGATGTCATGTAGCTGCAGTGAATCCTGAAACATCTGTTACAACTTACTTCTGTAGTAACAAAGCTAGAGCAATTTCCAGGAAAAAACAAATGGAGGGAATAAATCTCTCATTTAAGCATTTGGAGTAGCTGGCTAAAGAGAAGAAAATGCTTGTTACAGTTATAGAAAAATATGTGGTAAGATTTCAGGTTTCAGCCAGTTAATAATCCTTCAGATGAGAAAGGTAATGCGCTGTAAATTTGTCTGAAAATTGATACGAACATTGAAGTGAGTGAACAGAAGATTATTTCCATAATTATATGGAAAATTATATGTGAACTAAGCTGGTCAGCCTTCATCTGATCTTATTTACAGCAAGACCTGATATTTCCATCTACCTGGTCTCCAGCAGGGTCACTTTGCCATAATACCATTTGGTATCAGAGTAAGTATCTGGAGGATTTGTCTTTCTAGTAGACTTTGTGGAGATAGATGGAGCAGGTCTCTCTCCCACAGGGAAGGCAAACTCACCCATGATCCTCTCCCTCCAGCACCCTCCTCTCCATACTCCAGCAAGTAGTTGCTTTCCTCCTCCAGTTGTACACACTGCATTAGAGGGAGAGGGTGCTGGCAGGAGCCTTGAAGGACTCCCTGCCTTGAGAGGTGCTGGCATCACTGCAGCATATACAAAACTCTGTGATGATGAGGTAGTGATTGCTGTGGCAAGAGGAGAAGGCAGCAATGGGGAAATTCAAGGAAAGGAACTAAGGAATTGTCCTGTAAGGAAGTGGCAAGATCAGCTACCCAGCTGAATTGTTTCTACACCAGTGATAGCTTGGGAAACAAACAGGAGGAGCTGGAAGCTACTGTGCTGCTTGAAAACCATTATATAGTTGTCATCACTGATGCCTGGTGGGATGATTGGAGTGTAGCTATTGACAGCTACAAATTGTGCAGAAAGGACAGATGAGGAAAGAGGGGAGTTGGTGTAGCTATCTATACCAGGAAAGGAATGAAATGTGAAGAGCTGTCCATAAAGAATAGTTACAAGCAAGTTGAAAGCCTATGGGTGACAATTAGAGACTGGGAGCCTTGTGAGAGCTGTCTACTACAGGGCACCAGATAAGTCAGAGCCTGTCAATGAGCCCTTCTACATCCAGCCACAGGAGCATCACAATCGCAAGTGCTTGTCCTGCTGAGGGACTTTACCATGTGGACATCTGCTGGAAAAGTAGCAGCAAGCTCTAGGCAATCTACAAGGCTACTGGAATGCATTAAGGATAACCTCTTGAGTCAAGTAATTGATGGCCACACCAGGAGGGATGCAATACTGGACTTAGTGCTCACCAATTGTCACTGAGTTAACTAGATCAATCTATGCCCGGGAGAAATAGGACCATGCCCTCCCCCCCCCCTCCCCCCGTTCCTGTCCCCGTCCCCACAAAATGGGAAGGAAGGAAGGAAGGGAGGAAAAAAAAAACAGCGGCAACAATCTATAGAGGAAAACTTATTTTACTAACTATGATATCGGAATGCAGAATAATGCAATATAATACAATCTAATTGAAATTGAGACTAATAAATCAAATAAGATAGGAGAGAGAGAGTTCCTGAGACCAAGTCAAACCTGAAAAGCTTGGAATGGCTAGGAAAGCACCCTCCAGCACCCACTGCCAGGCAGTAAGAGACTGCCCACCCCAGAAGGGTCAGATCCCATGACTTCTGTAATGTACAGGGATAGGTACATGGTACATGGAATTGGAGCATTAACACTTTAGTTCCAGTACAGTACATGATGTTTTGATGTGGAATACTGAAAATCAAAAAACGTAAAATCATGACATCGATGTAAATGAACTGATTGGTGACATCAGGATCTGAGGCTGCCTGGACTGTAGTGACCATGCTATGATTGAGTTCACGCTCTGGAGGAACGTGAGACAGCTGAAGTGTAAAATCAGGAACATAATTTTAGGAAAGCTAACTGCCAGCTCTTCAGGGAGTTAGTCAACACCCTGTGAAACTGTTCTCATGGGCCAGGGTACGGAGCAGAGCTGACAGTTCTTTAAGGAGGCTTTCTTCAGGGCGCAAGAGCTCTCCATCCCCAGGTGTAGCAAGTCAGGAAAGGAAGGCAAGAGACCAGTATGGCTGATCCAGGACCTGCTGGTCAAACTGAAGAGTAAGTAGAAAATGCACAGGCAATGGAAACAGGGACAGGTACCACAAGAAGAGTATAAGTAAGCTGCTAGGTTGAGCAGGGATGGCGTCAGGAAAGCCAAAGCCCAGCTTGAACTGAACTTGGCTAGGGATGCCAAAAAGAACAGGAAAGAAGGCTTCTACAGGTACCTCAACCAGAAAAGGAAAGTCCAGGAGGGCATACCTGCGTAGTGGGTGATGCAGGCAAACTGGTAACAACAGACAAGAAGAAGGCTGAGGTACTTAACAACTTTTTTTGCGTCAGTCTTCCCTGATAACTGCTTGCCACACAGCCCTCAAACATTTGGTTTGGCAGGAGGGGATCAAGGAAGCAATGTCCCTCCCCCCATAAATGAAGATCAGATTTCTGACCACCTGAGGAACCTGAACATCCATAGGTCTATGGGTCCCAATGAGATCCATCCCAGAGTCCTAAGAGAGTTGGCTGATGTGGTTGCCAAATATCTCTACGATATTTGAAAAATTGTGGCAATCAGGTGAAGTCCTTGGTGACTGGAAAAAAGGTATCATATCCATTTTTAAAAAGAGTAAAAAAGATGACCCTGGGAACTACTAACCTGTCAGACTCACCTCTATGCCGGGTAAGATCATAGAACAGGTCCTCCTGGAAGTAATGCTAAGGCACATGGAAGGTACGGAGGTGATATGGGAGAACCAGCATGGCTTTACCAATGGCAAATCCTGCTTAACCAACTTAGTGGCCTTCTATGATGGTGTCACTGTATCAGTGGACAAAGGAAGAGCCACTGATGTCATCTGTCTTGACTTTAGTAAGGCCTTTAACACGGTACCTCACAACATCCTTCTCTCCAAATTGGAAAGATGGAGATTTGATGGGTGGACTGTTCAATGGACAAAGAACTGGTGGCAGGATTGAGTCCAGGGAGTGGTGGTCAATGTCTGGATGGAGATCAGTGACAAGTGGTGTCCCCCAGGAGATGGCACTGGGGCCAATACTTTTAATATCTTCATCAGTGAAACTGACAGTGGGGTTGAGCACAGCTTCACCAAGCTGTGGGGTGCAGTTGATACACCAGAGGGATGGGATGCCATCCAGAGGGACCTAGACAGGCTTGAGCAGTGGGCCCAGGTGAACTTTATGAGGTTCAAGAAATCCAAGTGCAAAGTCTTGCACCTGGGTCAAAGCATCATCCACCAGAAATACAAGTTGGGGAATGAAAGGGTTGAGTGTAGCCCTGCTGAAAAAGATGTGGGGGTACTGGTGGATGGAAGGCTGGACATGAGTCACCAGTGTGCCCTTGCAGCCCAGAAAAGAACCATATCCTGGGCTGCATCAAAAGGAGTGGGGCCAGCAGGGTGAGGAAGGTGATCCTGCCCCTCTATCCTGTGATGGTGAGGCCTCACCTGGAGTACTGCATCCAGATGTGGAGTACTCAGTACAGAAGAGACTTGTTGGATGCATCCAGAGAGGGTCCATAAAAGTGATCCACAGAATGGAACACCTCTCCTATGTGGACAGGTGGAAAGAGGCTGGCACTCCAACCTGGAGAAGAGAAGGCTGCTAGGTGACCTGATAACAGCCTTTCAGTACCTAAAGGAGAGCTACAGGAAAGAAGGGGAGGGACTCTTTAGCAGGGTTTGTGGTGATAGAACAAGGGGAAACAGCTTCACATTCAGGGAAGGTAGATTTAGCTTGTATATAAGAAAAAATCTTGTACAGTAAAGGTGGCGAGGCACCCCTACCCTGGAAATATTCAAAGTGAGACTTGACTAGGATAAGGCCCTGGGCAACTTGATCTAGCTGTGGTGTCCCTGTTCATTGCAGAGGAGTTGAACTAGATGGTCCTCAGAGCTCCCTTCCAACTCTAAGGATTCTATGATTCTAACAATCCCCGTAAGCAGGAGGGACGTCTCTGCTTGGTCTGAATACTGCCGTCACAAACAGGGCATTAGCAGCAAATTTAGCTGTTCAGGCCTGAGGAATGCATGTTCTATAACAATTCATGTGGAAAATGAAAATAGAATTCATCAATGATATGGATGATTGCACAGCATTAATAAAAAGAAATGCTCAAGTACACACCAGGAATATGGTACAACCAGCATGGAGATGTTTACATTAGTTGGCTTACAAACAGCGTTAAGGACAAGAAGGTTGGATTAATTGCTGCTACAATTAGCTGCATCAGGCAAAACCAACATTAATCATAAAGGTAAAGTACTGCTGCAGTCAAATACTTTTTGGGGAAAAAAACATGCCTTTCAGTTAGATGGTTATGTCTAGCAGCAAAGATCTTGATCTTATGCTTAGCAGTATACAATCAATATGCAGTATTTGCCAGAAATACTAGAGAGGCAGAAAGTATACAGCAATAGAATTAGCAGTTTCCAGAAGAAGTTTCTGGTTTTATTTTTTGTTTGTTTTGCTGTTTTGTACTCTTTCTTGCATCCTCAGTTGCACAAGAGTTACTCAGAAACAGTAAAATGCCCTCTGAGCACTTCAGGTGATCAGGAAACATAGTGAAGAGGAAGAACAGCAGCAATTCGGTCCTATACTTTTAAGAGCAAGCATTAAGCAATCATTTTGCCTAAGAACTCAAAAAGCAACACCTGCTAAGCTAAAATATGTCACTGACATGAAAGTCAGCCTACTGTCTTGAAGTTATAACATGACAAAGAAGGAAAAAGGGTTAGGACGAAGCCATTGCCAGTCCACACAAGGGAGTAAAGACTATTGTAGAACCTTCCTCCCCCCTTTTGAGTTATTTGAATACACAACAGCTCTCATGTTGAAGAGGCAGTTTCTAGCCTCTGCCTTCCCCCCCCCCCCCCCCCCCCCTCTAGAGGAAACAAACCTAACAAACATCCAGATAAATGTCATCACAGTCAAACCAAGGAAGACAACAGTAAACCAACAACCTTAACAAATGTGCACTTTTTCAGAGTGCTGGATGACTTCAAACACCAGAAGCTGATAACACAACCATGAAGATGAAAACCAAAATGCACTATGGGGTTGTTATACCTCAGCTTTGAGCATTTTCGCAGCTCATACATCAATTTTTCCATAAGTTTACTAAAAATACTCCCTAACCACATGTTCCTTAAAAACAAAAGCTGAGTTCTACTGCTCCTTCTTCCTACCCTCCTCTTTTATAACCTTCAGTCTGACTCAGACGTCTGCAGCCCTGCAAGGCTGCTGCTTGGGTTTGGGTGCCATCTCTTTAACAAAAAAACATTTCCACAAAGCATGTTGTTACAAAAAAGGCACGGGTATAGAAGTCTGACTCATGTGCTACACCTTATTGGTTTGTGCTATAGTTGGAAAGGAAGACAGGGAGTTCTGAAGTGGTTGGCTCTTAAAATAGCACAAGGAGTAGGCTTGAACACTGTTCAATAGTACAGCTCTGCTGTGAGCTTGCAGTGTGCATGTGGTAAGGATAGCCTAAACACAACCTCTGAGCTTTCCTTCTGATCACACTTATTCTCCATCTGTGTATATTCCCTTCACTATTTAAAAGGTTTGTTTTCTTTCTTTTAAAAGAAGCATTTCCAGATAAAGAACACACAGATGAAGATGCAGGACAAGAGAAGCTCAGAGGAAGGGATGCCACCCTGTACTGTGAGTGGTTGGCCTTTGGGATGCTGCTTGGGACCGAGCACTTAAATGAGGTCAGGGTGCCAGAGGGAGCTGAAAAGCATTTAGTATAGTTGACTGATAATATCCAACTTACTCTACATAGGATAAAGTGTTGTGAGAAATGCATACTACTACTCATAAGAATGAGTCATTTTCTGACTGCCTCAGATTAGTAAGAATCTTGACTGACATTTCTCTTCAAATTAGTTTTTTTTTTTTTTTTTTTAATTTGGAAATTATTGCTATCACAGCAAACCTTCATGAAAATTAGCTTTCAAACTGCAGTCTGTGCATCAGAATCAGGATGTGCACTTATGTACATGGGAGTGTCAACAACAAAGCAAGCAGAGGAAGGCTGTTTTGTTGGCTTATTCAGATAAGAAAAGGCAGTACTTCCAATGACTTTTTACTGGTCTTCATACTGAAAAAGTCTAGAAGTTGCAAGTGCCCTAAGCCAATCTAATCTTCCTTTAATGTTCTCAGGTAAACCAGCATTAAATAAAAATAATCAGGAAGACAATTCATTTGTAGGAAAGGCCCCCTAGGAATTGGGTTGGTTACAGGTTGAAACTAGATGATCTTTAAGGTCCTTTTCAACCCTGGCCATTCTATGATTCCATGATTCTATGATTCTATCATGAATAAAGCCAGAGCAGAAAAAAGCCGATGGAGATGTGCACAGACAGCTGGCTGTGGAGTGGCTTCATATTCTGCCCCTCAAAGAAATTGTCAAATGCTCAGTACTGAGCTCAAGGGTTTTAAAGTACCTTTTATTCCTAGCCAAGCATGTGAGGATGGCATGGTGCCAATTCATAATGAAGTTTTCCTCTGATGCCAGCTTCTCCCATGGGGCCAACCCATATTCATACATACTTCCCATGAGAGCTATGCAGACTGTTGAGAAGCTCCTGGAAGAGAGTGGAGCATTTATGAACGGGCAAACAAACAAAAATAGTATTGCACTGATACAACAAGTTTGCATTAGCTTTTTCTTTCTTTTTGATTACTATATTCAGAGTTTGGAAGTAATCAACATACAAGCTGTATGTATGAATTGCTAATAATCCTCTGAGTACCATTGGAAGCCTCTTGTATGTTTTAATGTTGACATCAAGAATATTCTGTGGATCACTAATTTATATGCCAGCCTGCAGCGAGTATTACTTTCTTATGTTCGATTATCTGGGGAAAAAAATGCTAAGATTTTTAGGCACAAGATCTTAAGCAATTTCAGGGCTAAGTGCATTTTAAGAATTATCTCTTTGCACTTTGCATGCTTTATATTGTTAGCAGTTTGGTTACTTGGAACACAGGTGGCTAACCTTGTCATTTGAACATGCAGAGAGAAAAGATGGGAAACAATTCCTAAAAGCAAATATCAATTTACAGTGATTAATAATAAAATATTTACCTCCACTGCTTACTATTCATGGCAGATGATTGACAGTGGGTTTTGAGAGGAACATTTCCAGGGTTTGGCTTATTCCCTTTGCCCAACGATGCTGTGATCCAGATAGAGTTGAGTGTGAATGACAGTGTTTTAAGAAAGAACAGCCATTCCCCAAAGGTTTCTGTGAAATACAAACTAAAAGTGTAACTTGTTTTGGGACTCTTGAGTTTCTCTTGTCCAACTTCCCACCAAGCACAGAGTGACTGGAAATTAGAGTGGGTTTCTTATGGTTGTGTCCTGTCACATTTGCTTGCCTGGTGGCTTGACCAACCTCATGGTGGAGAACTTCTTTCTAAATCTAATCAACATTTCTATTTCTACATGTTTTGGCTGTTGTCTCCTGTGCATTTACTGTGTATCATTGAGAGTCAAAACTTGCCTCCTCACCCATGGAGTGAGGAGGAAGAAAACACTTGTCCTGGGAAGCTGAACAAACCCAGTTAACTCAGCTTCTTCTCCCAGATTTTAGGCCAAAAATGGTTTAGGTGGTGATTGTCTCAGAAACTTCCAAAGCACTGACTTAATTAAAAAACCTTCTCACAATTCCCTCTTTGTTATATGTTCTTGTTCATGCTGCTTAATTCTCCCCTTATCTTCATTAATTGGAAACCCTCACCCAAGAGTTTCCAAGCCTGTGTGTCTCCCAGCTCAAAATGCTTCCACTGCCATTTCTTGAAAGCTCAGAAGAGTGTTTGTGTGCAGGGAGACCTTCCGAGCTGACGGACTTACAGCCGTTGTCAGAAAGGAGGTAGGTAAGTGTTCTCAGCAATTTGTAAGTATGTTTCATTTTAGCATCTGTCACATTTGGTGGTATCTGGGGCTTTGCTTTGCACAAAAAGGAACATGCAGTGATTAATCTAGGACTTTCTGGACACTTGCCTGCTGATTTTTGGCAAGTTTTGCAGTACTGTTTAGCAATTCAGCAAATTTTGAAGCTATGAAAATTCTGGAGGATTAAACAGTTATAGTGTATTAATTCCTGAATGAGATGTTCGGTTTTGCCTGCCTGGTTTTATGGGTTAACAAAAAAACCCACCCTGCTAATAAACTCTACTATAAACTGGTCTGAAACATAATAAATCTATGCTTTTAAATAGTTATAATCAGATAGAATTTTAAAATTAGTTTAACAACTTAAACACTTAACAGCTATAGCAGCATGTGAAACACTAGCTGAAAGCAGGCACTGACAATGCATGCTTTTATAAAGAATGAATGATTGATTTCCAGAATTTGGACTGGAACAATGTACCAAAATTGACACTGCCCAGATGTATTGTTTCATCATATTTGCAACTGGAATATGGAAATATCAATTGTTTCTTGTGAGCATTTTTCCTCTGAAATACATCTACTCCCCTTTTGCAGACACTACAAATAGACACCAGTGAGGAAAAACGATGCTGTCATTACTTTTTCTTGAGACCTTCTTTCAGCCGTTTTCCATGCATGAGTAGGTGTCTGTCAGTGACATCTACTGACCAAGTTAAAAAACACAGCCTTGGCAAGCGCCAACTGCATTCAGGTGTGTGTTTGCTAAATGCAGAGGATGATAGAAAAATTAGAAACCCTCTCTATATCAGTGACTCCAAATCCATAGTGTGGTATTACTACTTTTCACTCAGAGGGTGGTGCCACACTGGTGGTTGCCCAAGGAGGTTGTGGATGCCCCATCCCTGGAGGCACTCAAGGCCAGGCTGGATGTGGCTCTGGGCAGCCTGGTCTGGTGGTTGGCGACCCCACACATAGCAAGGGTTGAAACTGGATGATCTTTCATGTCCTTTTCTACCTAGGCCATTCTATGATTCTGCAATTCAATGATTTCTCCCAAGAAAGTGAAGCAGAAATCCCACTGCAAGCATCACCAAGGCATCACTGCCTGTTTGACCACCTTCATCCTAGTACATTGCTACTTTATTTTTCCAACTTTTTAGGCTAGAGTTCCCTGGGAGAAGTAATGGGGTTCATTGCAGGTGCCTGCCCACAGGACCAAGGACTGCGTGAAAACCTGCTATGTGGAGATGTATCTGACCAGGCAGGACCTAGGAGGAAACTCAATCCTAAGGCCACACTGGCAAACCTTAGAATCATATCATCATAGAATATCCTGAGTTGGAAGGGACTCATAGGGATCATCAGGTCCAACTCCTGGCTGCATGCAGCATCGCCCAAAATTCAAACCTTATGTCTGAGAGCACTGTCTAAGCAATTCTCATACCATGGCAACATGGTGCCATGCCCACAGCCCTGTGCAGCCCGTTCCACGCCCACCGCCCTGTGGTGCAGCCCCTGTCCCTCAGCCCCACTGCCCTCCCCTCACACAGCTCCATGCCGTTCCCTCGGGCCCTGTCGCTGTCACACAGAGCAGAGCTCAGCGCTGCCCCTCCGCTCCCTGTGAGGAGCTGCAGCCGCCATCAGGCCTCCCCTCAGCTCCTCTGCTCTGGGCTGAGCACACCAAGGGGCCTCAGACACTCCTTATATATCTTGTTCTTGCTTGCATGAACAAATGTTGCATGAGCAGCTACCAAATGTTTAGGCAGGTGATGCAGTTTTAGCCAGATACATTCTTGTGTTTGTAAATATGTAGGCTGTGAAGGATTTACAGGTAAAAAATTACTCTCTAAGGTTACCTGGTTAATGACTTCTTAATATCAATAATAACTCATTGTTCATCAAAGCCCATTAATCCTTCTCTGACTAATTTAGAGTTTAACAAAAATTTCAGCAGAAAAGTTAGGAAATCCTGTAGCAAACTGGTGCACCTATAACTTTTTGTGTACCACAGTTAAGGATTCTCACCTGTTTCAAAGCACAGATGATTATATTTGCCCTTTTAAATCCCATCTTCTGCCCTTCTGTGATTATTCCCATGAATGTCTAATACCTTGTTTAATTATCTGGTGATTGAGCAGCCTTTTCTATTTTTGAAGTCTACTGTCCCTCATCTAACTGAACTGTAAGAAAAGAAAAAGCACCAACCCACCTCTGTTGTGTCATTGTTTATTCTGAATAGCATGAATACTACGATACACCACTTTGCCAAGTCAGATAGGCCTTTCTCAATTCACAGCATCCGCTTTTTATTTATTGCTTCAGTTTCATTCAAAGTAAGTGGGTCCTGGAGTCTAAAACAACATCAACAAATGAACAAACAGTAAATACTACAACAACAGCAAAAAACAAAACTCAAACCCAACCAACCAACCCCCCAAAATCTTAGTTCTTTTTAAAATCAGTCAGTACGGATGTTTATGCCAAACACATTCAAAGCACCTTCCACATCACAAAGGCTGCAAGCAGTAAAGTCCTGTTGCAAGGTGCACAGCATAGAAGTGATTGCTGTGGGATTTCTCTGGGTTTGCCTTGCAGCTTGTGCTGGCACTTGAGGCAGAAGTCCTGGGAAAGCGTGACAGAAGTCAGCCATATACACAAGCTGTTAAGACTTGAACTTGGAATTGTTTAAGAGAAGTATTCCCCAGTGTAGAATAAAGAGACTTTCATATACTTATTTTGAAATAATAAATTCATGTTAAAAAATAAATACTTAGAACTACTCTGTTATTCTACCCCAGCAGAAGACTAACTCCTATCATACTCTTTGACTTCCTTTGATATTTAATATAATACGATTAGGCTGCAAATATCTAGAAAGATAATGTTTGTGCCATAATGAGGCAACATTTTCAAAACTATATCTAGACACAATCTTTACGTGATGCCATTTAGTCTGCATGTTACAAACACTATTGAACAGTGGCTGGAAGCTGGGTTTGGGGTCTTCTTGTGAAAGAGAGGGAAAGGATTGCAGGACAGATGCTCACATTCTGAAGATGGTTTTCAGAATGGTGAGACAAAAGGCGCCACTTTTATGAATGTCTCCAGTCAGGGATGAGAAATCCTCATCTTCCAGTAATGCCCTAATCAATGGTCTTGTGCTTCCTTAGATGACAGAGAGTGATCTTAAAGGCTTCCTCATTTAATTTGCACACTAAATTTAAAATTTGCATACTCCATGTCATTAAAATTTTAGGGGAAATTAGTTCTTCTTACCCTGTGACGAGTAACCCAACCACAACATCCTCATGTTGCACAGAAGATCTTGTCCCCACATTTAAGAGATTTTAGCTCTGTCTGGGCTCAAAATGACTGATTTGCTTGCTTCATTGAAAGGCAGCAGTTTGGGGGTCTATGAATGCTCAGGGTTTGGTTTAGATTTTAATTGCTAGGAATAGCTACTATTTAATGAGGTGTATACTGACCTCTGGTGGCAAAGAAACATCAATCCCCTCAAAACCGTGGTAATTTTAATTGCTACAAAATGGCAAGTTCAACTCCAGAACGATTTTGAATGACGTTTATTGATGCGAATCACATCCTTATGTCTGGTATGACACAGTATGTCTTAGCCATTGTCTATCCATTCCACAGATCTGTCAACTCATACAAATTTCTTGCTAAGGTCACAATACTTCTTGTCAGATGTTCTCACGGCCAGAGGGTTTTCCAGCTTCTAGACATTAAAGTGCCCACATTGTTTCCTAGATGCAAAATGCTAGGAAAACGTTTTCAGCCTACTGGCACTTCCTAAATCTAATCTCCTTTGACACTGTTATTCCTCTAATGGTTCCTCCAAGGAGATTGCACTTACTGGCTTCAGTGATTCTGGTGAAATATGCCAGTGATGTTCCTCCAGGTGCTAAGGCCATGGAACCAGAGAAAAGTAGCAGTTTCTGCACCATTGACAGCTGATTGTTATATTATGACCACTGATGATTTTTTTTTTTTTAATGAGATTTATTCTTTGTTACATCTTTTTCTCAAAATTCCCATTCATTCTCAGTGGTGCTTTGCAGGCTTTACCTGCTGTATTCATTGTCCTGTGTTAGAAGCCATGCAAACCTCTCTGCTAAATAAAGTACTGACTCACCATCTGTCTGGAGGGGATCTGAAGAGTCTGCTGGAAGCCAAAAGATCACATAAATCATGCACGCATAGCCTTGTTATGAAGCAACTAGAGAAGTGAAAAATCATGGTTGTCTGGTGAAGTCCCTGGTGACTGAAAAAAAGGGAAAAATTACTCCCATTTTAAGAAAGGGAGAAAGGAAGAATGAGGGAACTACAGGCTGGTGAGCCTCACCTCTGTGCCTGGAAAGATCATGGAGCAGATTCTCCTAGAAGCTATATTAAGGCACATACTAGATAAAGAGGTGATTCAAAACAGCCAGCATGGCTTCTGCAAGGGCAGATCAAGCCTGACCAATCTGGTGGCCTTCTATGATGGAGTGATGGCTTTGGTGGATGGGGGAAGGGCTACAGATGTAATCTATCTGGACTTCTGCAAAGCCTTTGATATGGTCCCTCACCACATCCTTCTCTCTACACTGGAGAGGATAAATTTGAAGGATGGACTGTTCAGTGGATTAAAAATTGTTTGGCTGGTCATAGCCAAAGAGTTGTGATCAATGGTTCTATCCCTGAGAGGAGGCCGGTCACAAACGGTGCCCCTCAGGGGTCTGTCTTGGGACTGATGCTCTTCAACATCTTCATCAATGACAGACGATGGTATCAGGTGCACCATCAGCAAGTTTGTAGGTGACACCAAGCTGAGCGGTGCAGTTGATACATTGGAAAGCAGAGAAGCCATCCATTCTGGACAGGCTGGAGAAGTGGGCCCACATGAACCTAATGAGGTTCAACAAGGCCAAGTGCGAGGTGCTGCACTTGGGCTGAGGCAATCCCAGGTATTTATGCAGACTGGGCAAAGAACCCCTTGAAAGCAGCCCTGCAGAGAAAGACTTGGGGGTCCTGGTAGACAAGAAGCTGGACATGAGCCAGCAGTGTGCATTTACAGTCTGGAAGGCTAGCTGTGTTCTGGGCTGCATGAAAAAAGGGGTGGCCAGCAGGGAGAGGGAGGTGATTGTCCTCCTCTACTCAGCTCATGTGAGGCCCCATCTGGAGTACTGCGAACAGGTCTGGGGCCTGGAGAAAGATGTGGAGCTCTTGGAATGAGTCCAGAGATGCTCTTGGAATGAGTCCACTAAGATGATCAGAGGGCTGGAGTGAAGAAAGGTTGAGGGAACCCGGCTTGGTTAGTATGGAGAAGAAAAAACTCTGGGAAGACCTCACTGTGGCCTTCCAGTACATGAAGGGAATGTATAAAGAGGAGATGGTATGACTGTTTATGAGGGCAGATAGTGATAGGACAACGGGGAATGGTCTTAAACTGAGACGGGGAGGTTTAGGTTAGATATTAGGAGGAAGTTTTTCACACAGAGGGTGGTGATGCACTGAAATGATGCTGTCATTACTTTTTCTTGAGACCTTCTTTCAGCCGTTTTCCATGCATGGGTAGGTATCTGTCAGTGACATTTACTGACCAAGTTAAAAAACACAGACTTGGCAAACACTAACTGCATTCAGTTGTGTGTTTGAATGCTAAGTGCAGTGGATGATAGAAAAATTAGAAACCCTCTCTACATCAGTGACTCCAAATCCAAATCCATAGTGTGGAATTACTACTTTTCACTCAGAGGGTGGTGCTACACTGGTGGTTGCCCAAGGAGGCTGTGGATGCCCCATCTTGGCTCTGGGCAGCCTGGTCTGGTGGTTGGCGACCCTGCACATAGCAAGGGTTGAAACTGGATGATCTTTGATGTCCTTTTCTACTCAGGCCATTTTATGATTATATGATTTCTTTTAAGAGCTTGCTGCAACTCCCTCACAACCACTAGGTGGTAGTAATAACAACGCAATTTCTTGAAGAGTTGTTTTTTTTTTTTTAAGTTTGACCATTTTTTGTGTTCATGATTTGAAGTGAAAAGACTATATGATGATGATGAAAAACCTGGCAGATGTCAGATGTCAAGTAGAAACCACAGGCTCGCAGTCCAACTGTGGGAAAGAACGGGTGCGTCCCCAAAGACAGAGCCACAGAGAGCATGACAAATACTGGAGATAAAATGGATAGTGCTCACTGTGAAGCAGCTGAGTGCAAGGGGAAGGGGTTGTTCTCCTTACTCTCTATAAAATGTCTTCTGTATTTAAATGCTGAAACATTTGGATTCATGGTTGAACTTCTACTTCTGCACCAGTACTCACTGGTCTGATTTCTTGTAAGATCTGTAATGCAGCAACTTTGCCTGGTGTATAATTTCATGAGAAAACAAGCAATATTATTCTTAATGAAAGGATATTTATAAATGCTATGAGGGGTAAGGTAAGACTGTCTCTTACTATTTGCTTGTGTATTTCTTTGTAGCTTATGCCTATAAGACTGCTGCTAGTCATTGGTTTGATTCCAGTGGAATGAAATATAAGGTAATCCTAGAATCACAGAATGGCTTGGGTTGGAAAGGACCTTCCCAGAGCCCCATCCAACCCAGCCTTGAATGCCTCCAGAGATCGAGCATCCACAGCTTTTCTGGGCAGCCTGTGACACTGCTTTATCATCCTCTAAGTAAAGATTTCCTCCTAACATCCAGTCTAAATCTCCCCTCTTACAGTTTAAAACCATTCCTCCTAGTCATATCACTATCAAACTGTGTGAAAACTTGTTTCTTCTGCTTCAAGTACTAGAAGGCTGGCATGAGGTCACCCTACGACCTTCTCTTCTCCAGACTGAACAAGGCTAGCTCTTTCAGCCTTTTCTCATAGGAGAGGTGCTCCAGTCCTCTTAGCATCTTCGTGGACCTCCTTTGGACCCTTTCCAGCAGCTCTACATCTTTCTTGTGTGGACACCCCAGTCCTGAACACAGAAGATGATTCAGTGTTCATCAGACTTATGTCCAAATATTGCACTACAGATGTAATTTTCTTCACAGAAAATTCTTGCACAGGCAGCATGCCTGCAACCCAAGTGCAACTGAGGTTATCACACAAAAAAAGTAATACTGCAATGTAAAATTCTGTTCCTTCTGTGTCTGGTATCACATAAAATATCTGACAAAAGAAATAATCTCATTCAACAAATTAAATTTTGAAAATAAGGTGAGATTAAAAAAAAAAGTGCTTTGAGGCAAACTTCAAAAACGTTGAGACATAATATTTCATGCCCCAGGCGTTTCATAGTTTTTACAATCATAGCTTGCATTAACATTCAGATGTCTCAGTTACATGAATCTTCTGTTACTGTGTGTGCAATGTTTACATAGCTTTGTGATTTATTTGGCCCAGGTGTCTTACAACCTCAGCTTATCACCACCTTGTGGGAATACAAGAAAGACTATTCAGAGCAGCAGCTGTGGAGCAAGAAAAACAGCACCACCTGGACAAAAGATAATGGTAGGGAAATAGCAGTCTTCCTAAGTGTTCCCTTCCTCCATAATTTATTTAGCCAGTCTGCTTCCACTGAAACCAAACTTCAAAACTACAGGCATAAGACTCAAGGCTGAATCTTTGACCTGACAAATTGAAGCAGTGATGAGCCAAAGCAGCAATGAGTCAAGCCCTGACTTCATGTGCTTGAATGCACAGCCCAAGTAGAAGCACTGCTGGAGACATGACTGAGAACAGCTGTGCGAGCTGGTCACTGCATTGCACTGAAACACCAGGATATTGCATCTAATCCTTCCCATTAGTAAAAAATCCACTCATAAGAGGTCAAGAAGCTGTAAAAGATGCAAAGTCTTTCCTTTCAGATGCATACTTCATGGTCTATTTTTACAGAAATGTCTGAAGCAGCCCTTGTAGTTCAAGCTGTCCTGAGATTAATGGTTCAGGGAGAGTTAGCCAGCCTTCATAGCCATGGAAAAGTCATCAGACTTCTCAGTTAGCACAACAAATTGATAAGGTGCTGTGCAAAGTGCTCTTTCATCTTCTGGCAGCCTGTGCCCCAGCCCTGTGTCAAATGCATTTGGAGGATGCCACAGGAATTCAGCCAAGTGTAAATATCTGCCACAGAAGTTCTCCCAATAACGTCAAAGCACAGTTACTCAAAGGAAGTGAGCCCTTCTCGTAAATGTTGCTGAAAAAATCATTTTATTAGCTAATGGCAGCATTGAACATTGCTTTCCTAGAACATTTACACCACAGCTAGTAGAAAATAAGCCAGAGGACACTGAAGCTTTATTACTTGTCACTGTGTTTGCCAGGTTAATTAGAGTTTTGTTCCACAATAGCAACTCCACAACCAGTCTAATTCTCTCTGACAGAGATTTTGCAGATTCAACTGTGGAGGGACAACCCTGCATCATAAGATTATAGGAGACAGGAGCTTATGGGAACCCAGTGCCTGGGTATGTTGGGCTGTGCAGCAGGGCTGGTCTGGACTTGCTTGTGTCTATCCTTCTCTACTGTACCTTTTGTGGATCTGCTCAGGATTTGCTGCTCAATAAATCAGCCAGAAAAGTACCCCCTTCTAGTGCTATGTTAGCTGGTCAACTCCAGCTCATCATGCTGCTGAATAAACTCATGCAAAAGGAGGTTCCTTCAGCTGAAACCACTGAGAGTAACTGCCTCCAGCTAGCAAAAAATCATGGTTTTAGTCTCTTTAGTCATCTCTATATATCTTACTCAAAACCCTCAGATCCAGGCTTTAGCTCCTGGATCATGTGTGATGTTAAGTAGACAAGTAGCGGGGGTTTGAGAAAGCCAAACTTGCAAGGGAATCTGAATATGATCTCAGTCATAATTAAATCTCAAGAGTCAATACCAAGTTAAAGGAACGTTTGGTCTTTCCAGCTATGCCTGCCCTCATGTTCTTGCATGATGTCTTTGTGTTTTGTTATTCACAGCTGATCAAGCTACATCAAAACTTGAAAGGATAAACAGGTAGATTAAGGAGATGCTGCAAACCCTTACCAAATGCTGAGGACAGTGGGGACAAAGGCTGAATTCCATCTGGCACTATATTAAAGGAGAAACATGACCCATAGATGTGTAAGTGTGCAGTAAGTGGCAGCAAGCAGAAACAGTTGTTCTGGTTATGTGGCAGCTGTAAGCCTAATGTGGGAATAAGTCAGAGATTTGTAGTGTTTGCCTTTTAAAAAGAAAGCTATAAAGCTCAGGTAATTGAACAAGTGTCACAAAAGCTGAGGCAGTGCTCAAGAAAATGGGAAGTGTAAGGAAAACTTATTCTGTTCTGATTGTTCAGGTGTGACTTCACAACACATACAAGTTATTTTCTTGAGTGAAATAGCCAAGAATTACATTAAAATGTTTCTTAATCCAACAGAGAAAGTTCGAAAAGCACCTAATGTTAAAAAAGCATACGCATTCAAGTGAAAAATAAAACCAGGATTCCTGAATGTGGTTATCTATGTGAGCAAACTACCCCAACAGCCACAATATTCACACTTCCAGTTTGGAGGCCCAGACGGAGGGATTAGGCTCAAATGTTCCTCCACTGTCACTGCAAGTGGCTGTGTACTCCTTGCTAGGCCTGGATAAGCAGGCTATAGAATGGGGTCTGTTATATTCAGCTCTTCCCAAGTATGTTGGTTCTATTACTTGTAGCTTACATTTTTTCTTGTGCTACTTCAGTCCAAGATCACCAAGTCTCTCCAGAGATGAAGCTTACTGTTATCCTTTCCACTATCCTTCCATTGTTTCCAAAAATAGTCCAAATTTTATTGTTCTTCATGCCCTGAAATTATGTTACAGAGTTTCTACATGTGAAAAGAAAGTGTATGCAACCACTGTGTCCCTTCCTTCTCTCTCCTTAGTAACATTTGAATCCTTTGGCTAACATCAACCACAAGCAACAAGCTGAGATTTCACAGATAATTAAGATGCTACAAGTTTTGTGAAAATAACTATCCAAGTAGAACAGAGGAAGGAAGGACCGTAGTGCAAACCTACATCTTATTAGTCATTAGATGTAGTATGATAGAATGTGTTTATAAATTAATGCCCACTTATGTCACCTGGGAATTTTACACGCTTGGACACCAAATTTAGTCAACTGAAAACAGAAAATCTCAATGAAAAGGGGTGTCATTAGTTCAGCTGCTCAGAAGGCATGGATAACTGACTCTAAAATTATGTATGGCTTGTCAGTTAAACTAGCTCAGCATTGAACTAGCTCAGCACATGGTGTTTATGACAAGATCAGCTACCGTACCCTTGCATAGCTTAAGCTTTTCTTCTTCAAAAGGACGTCTGTATTTACAAGGCCAAAGAACAGACAAGGCTATGCAGTCTTAATCCTTTTAATAGGATCTGAATGGGAGACAGTTGAAACATGCCACAAAAATCTCAATCAGGCCGAATGATAATTTCTTCAAACTAGTCTCCCTCCTCTCTTGGGCTGCTGCACAGCAGACTGCTCACTAATTTCTGCCCAAGAAATGCCATTGATTCTGATCAAGTGTTTTTTCCCCTACAGCTCCTGTTTTCCAGGGATTATAGGACGAAAAAGAGCTGATCCCTCAGGACTGGGCAGGACTCATTCATCATGTACTTGGCAGATCCCATTTTCAAAGAGACTCCTCTAACCCAGTTTCTCCTAGAATACAATATTTGTATGTGTATATGAATTAATGTTGGCACATGAATTGTTTTTGGAATATTAGCTTGTGACTACTACTGTTTTCTCAATTATTGAACTTCCTCCCTCCCTTCCTTCCTCCCTTCCTTCCTCCCTTCCTTCCTCCCTCCCTCCCTCCCTCCCTCCCTTCCTTCCTTCCTTCCTTCCTTCCTTCCTTCCTTCCTTCCTTCCTTCCTTCCTTCCTTCCTTCCTTCCTTCCTTCCTTCCTTCCTTCCTTCCTTCCTTCCTTTCCTTCTGTCTTTCTATTTTTTAACCTGGACATATTTAACAAGCAAATTCACTTTTGAAACTGCACTTAGAAACGTTATCTTTTTTTGCTGTTTGGAAAAAACTGTCCTTGCATCCTGAATGGATGTAAAGCTGTGTTTTCTTTTATGTTCTCCCTGTCTTCACTGCTCTTTAAACAAACTGTGGCCAAATGATTGTTCTAGTGCAGTGTTTCATAACAAAGCAGAGCCTTTCACATGGTGTTGGCTGTTTCTAGGGCAATACATGTGCAAAATCAGTCCTTTTGCTTTATTTCTGTTGGAATCAGTTTAAGCTCCTATTACTAAGGGACTTTGTACCTCCAGTACCAGGAATGTGGGTAATCATAAAAATAGCCCGGCTTTGGGCTGATAAGGCTCAGGACAGATACTAAAGAGTTGCTTAATTCTCAGCCTGATCCTTTCCTCTTTTCACCCATTTTTAAAAGTTCTCCAGTCTCCATCTAAGAGAAAGTAACTGCAGGGTCTGATATAGAAAGACAAGTGATCCAAACAACAAATGACACGTTGCATTTAAACTGTCCTTGTTAGGGCAAAGTTCTGCATTATTTCCATGAGGATCATAAAAAGAAACAGAAAGTTTATTTAATTTCATGTTTTGATGACATATTGAACTAAGCCAAATTTATAGCTTGATCACTTCAGCCAGTGACTTCGCAGTGCAAAGAATCAATTTTCTTCATGGATGCTGTACACAGCAAAGCCCATAAAAGACTTGAAGCTTTACTGGGCAACCAGAAAGTGAAAGGGAGATGTGGCAAGAAGCTGAGTTTGTAGAGTTCAAGTCTAAGTACCTTCAAATACAGGGAGGCTGTAATACTGTTTTATATCTGTACTCTGATTAGGAGCCTCAGTCTGACTATAAGCCACCTGTAGGATATGAATTCCAGGGTGCAGACCCAGTATTATAACTGGTTTGTTTATGGTGAATTCATTTCCTGAAACAAGGACTTGGGCTGGGGCCTCTGTTTTTCTTTTCTTCTTTTTTCTTTTTCATCTTTTTTCTATTTCTTCTCTTTTCTTTCTTTTTTCTTTTTTTTTTTCCTTTGTCTTTTTTCTTTTTCCACTTTCCTCTTTCTCTTTCTCTTTCTTTTTCCACTTTCCTCTTTCTCTTTCTTTCTCTTTCTCTTTCTCTTTCTCTTTCTCTTTCTCTTTCTCTTTCTCTCTTTCTCTTTCTCTTTTTCTCTTTCTCTTCTTTTTTCTTCTTCTTTTTCTTTTGCCTTTTGTCTTTTTTTTCTTTTTCTTTCAGCCTAGGTATTAGAAATTTTTAATAGATCATGAACCCACTGTGTGTGTGCTTTGAAAAATCTTCCCACATACATTTACCTCACTGTTTCCTTGACTGAATAAAGCCACGAGGAAAAAATAAGCTCAGCATCTGCCAGATAACAATTTTTGTTTCCCCCAGCTATAGTTATTTATTTATTTACTTTATTATACATATTGTTAATGGGTTAGCCTTCTCCTTGGTCTAAAACTCTCAAGGATTCAGCTGTTGCAGTGCATGTTAGCTTAATAAAAAACAAACAAACAAAGAAACAGCAAACATGTGTGGGAAAGGAACCAACTGTACTCACTGTGAACACAGCAGTGTGCAGAATGGACATCTTTTTCCTCTAGTTCCTCTTGTGATTCAATCTTTTTTTACACATGCACCAGAGAGTAACATTTGATCTCAGTTTGACTTCTGAGATAGGTCACTGTCTGGTTGGGGAGCAGAGTTACATAGAGATGATGTGTCTGTTTGGAGATCAGAATCTTGTGGCTAAGGGGGAGCAGATAGGAAGCCATAAATCAAAATAAATGTCTTTGTTCCTACTGTGGCTGAAATGGACTCTCATGGTATCCAGGGACAGCAGAGGATTTGGAAAGAAAGGTTGTATTGTGATGGTGTTTTTCCTGTTGTGGGTAACTCAGAGTGTTGCATGGGAAGATGAGAAATGTCTCTAATGTAGACTAATCAGAATGAATCAGCCTCTCATTCCACAAAATAGCCTCTGTGAGAACCAGAGGGGTTCAAGTCAAAACAAGGATTGTTTTCGGTAGAAATAGAGTTGCTTGTTTCGAGAACAGCAAGAGTAAATAACACAGATATAGATAGCCTCAGGTCTCTTTTGACAAATAAAAGCTTGAAGATCTTTTTAGTCTTTTTTTCTTTTTGCTTTAGAAACGAGAGTACTTTGAGGGATGAAACAGTGAGTGAAGACTGCAGTGACGAAGAAGCAAAGTCTTGAACTTCTGTCTGTTTTAGTGGGATGAAAACTGAACTAAAAAAGATTGAGAACTGACAAGGTCAGCACCAGTGTTTATAGAAGTAAACCAGAGATACAAAAAAATAAAACAAACAAACAAACAACAACAAAAAACAACTAACAACAATGAAAGCACGTGAGTAATTGTCATATTTTCCTTCCCTGAGGAGAAATACTTGTATTTAAAGAAATGGAACATACACAAGTCTGTGGGACTGATGAGCTTATCCCATGAGAGCTGAGGGAGCTAGCCAACGTCATTGTGAGGCCTCTTTTGATTATCTTTGAAATGTCATGGCCATCATGAGGAATTCTTGAGAACTGGAAGAAAGCAAACATTTCCATTATCTTCAGGAAAGGCAAGAGGAGGAAGTACAGGGCAATCAGCCTCACCTTAATCCTTGAAGAGATGATGAAGCAACTAATCTTGACAAACAATTCCAAACATAATAGGAACAAGGAGGTGATTAGGAAAAATTAACATAAATTTATGAAGGGGAAGTAATGACTGACCAACCCGATAACCTTTTGTGATGAAATGACCATCCTGACAGTCAAGCGAAGATCAGTAGATACTGTTTATCTTGCCACTAGCAAAGAATATGATACTGTCTCCCACAACATCCTCGTAAATAAGCTGATGAGATATAGCTTAGGTAAGTGGGTAGTAAGGTACACTGAAAACTGGCTTACCTGCCAGGCTCAAACAAATGTGATCAGTGACTGATTGACTTCCATCAGTCCAGTGGAAGTCAATCAATAGTAGTATAACCTAGGAGTTAATAGTAGGGCCACATAACAGCTGAAGCATCTTTCATATGAAGAGAGTTTGAGAAAGCTGGGACTGTTCAGTCTAGAACAGTCAAGGATTAGGCTCAGGGGTTATTTCTCAGTGTGTATAAAAGCCTGATGGAGAGAGTATGGAAGATGAAACCAGGCTTTTCTCAGTGACACCCACTTGCAAGATAAGACACAACGGGCACAAACTGAAATACAATGAAGTCCAATTAAATATAAGGATAAACTTTTTTACCATGATGTTAACTAAACCCTGAAAAAGAGTGAAGTCTGCATTCTTGCAGATATACAAAACCCAGTTGGACATGATCCTCAGTAACCTGATGTAGTTGGCCTTGCTTTAAATGAGGAGTTTGGTTTGGACCAGAGCTATCTTCTGTGATTCTGTAATCATATATTGTAGGACTTTGAGATATATTTCAAGTGTTCTGTTTCTAGTTAGATAGTGAAAAACTACCAAATAAGTTTGAGGGGAAGAAGGGTGGCAAAGAAAAGTCAAAGGACTCATGGGTCTACAGAAATGTTCCATTCCTGTTTGTGATACACTTGTTAATGTAGCGCTATAAAAGTGCTGATCATTTGATTTGTTTCTTAAGTTCTTATTGCAAGTAAATGATCATGGATCCTGTTTCACTTTCATTTGCAAAAGCTCCATGAATATTCAAAGGATCAGAGATTGGATCAAATGTGTTACCCAACAAAGACCATATTGAGAATACTAATATACTCCAGATGAAGATTTTCCCCTTTGAGTTGAAAAGCAGTGGGAACTGCTTGACTCTTATAAGCCAGAGAGTTTTACATACTTAAAATGTTGTGTTTCTCTTTAATGACTCTAACATAAAAGATATATGTATAATTTGAAAAATCTAAAGAGCACAAATGTAAGGAAAATGACTCTGCAAAACAGTACTGTGAGATTCTACCCTGGACTTTAGGAGAGCCAACTTTGATCTCTTCTGGGACCTACTTGGAGCTATCCCGTGCACTAGGGTATTAGAAGATAAGGGGGCCTGTGAGAGCTGGTCAGCATCTAAACAGCTCTTCTTCCAAGCTCAGGATCAGTGCATCCCTGTGAACAAGAAATCAGGAAAGGGTGGCAGAAGACCTGTGTGGATGAGCAAGGAGCTCATGCACAAACTCAAATGAAATGTGGAAAAAAGGTCTGACCACTTGGGAAGAATATAGAAATGTTGTCAGGGCCTGCAGGGATGTGATGAGGAAGGCTAAAGCCTGTCTGGAATTGAATCTAGCAAAGATGATAAAGGATAATAAAAAAGGCTTTTTAAAGTATATTAACAGTAAAAAAAAAGACTAGGGAGAATATGGCTCCCCTACTAAGTGAGGGGGATGGGTGTTCTGGTAATTGAGGATGCTGAGAAGGAGGAGGTACTGAATGCCTTCTTTGCTTCTGTCTTCATTGAAAAAGCTCTCCCTCAGGAATCCCAGACCCTGGAGGTTAGTGAGAGGGTCTGGGGAATGGAAGACTTACCTTTAGTCAGGGAAGTGGCAGTCAGAGAGCGCCTATAGCAACACCAATGTTCATTAATCCATGGGACCCAATGGGATGTATCCATGGGTGCTGAGGGAGCTGGCAGAGGTGACTGCTGAACTGCTCTCTGTCATCTTTGAGAGGTCTTAGAGAATGGGGGAGGTGCCTGAAGACTGGAGGATAGCCAATGTCACTCCGGGGCAAGAAGAAAGATCCAGGTAATTACTAGCCAGTCAGCCTCACCTCTGTCCCTGGAAAGGTGATGGAACAGCTTGTGCTGGATGCCATCTCCAGACATCTGGAAGAAAAGGAGGTTATCGGAAGTAGTCAGCATGAGTTCACCAGGGGGAGGTCGTGCTTGACCAACCTGGTATCCTTCTATGATGTTGTCACTGGCTGGGTAGATGGGGGGAGAGCAGTGGATGTAGCCTACCTTGATTTCAGCAAGGCATTCAATACTGTCTCCCACAGCATCCTTATAACAAAGCTGAGGAAGTTTGGGATAGATGAGTGGACAGTGAGGTGGGTTGAGAACTGGCTGACTGGCAGAGGGTCGTCATTGGTGGTGCAGAGTCTGGTTGGAGGCTTGTAACTAGCTGTGTTCCTCAGGGGTCGGTGCTGGGTCCAGTCTTGTTCAACATCTTCATTAGTGACCTTGATGAGGAGATAGTGGCCACCCTCATCAAGTTTGCTGATGATATGAAGTTGGGAGGACTGGTTGACACGCCTGAAGGCTGTGCTGCCACTCAGTGAGACCTGGACAGGCTGGAGAGCTGGGCAGTAAGAAACCAGATGAGGTTTAACAGAAGCAAGTGTAGAGTCTTGCATCTAGGGAGGAATAATTGCATGCACTGGTACATGTTGGAGGATGACCTGCTGGAGAAGAGCTCTGCAGAGTGGGACCTGGGTGTCCTGGTGGATGACAGTTGGCCATGAACCAACAGTGTGCCCTTGTGGCCAAAAAGGCCAATGGTATTCTGGGGTGCATTAAAAAGAGCGTGGCCAGCAGGTCGAGGGAGGTGATCCTCCTCCTCTACTCTGCCCTGGTAAGGCCTCATCTGAAGTACTGTGTCCAGTTCTGAGCTCCCCAGTATAAAAAAAGACAGGGATAAAAAAAGACAGGGATCTCTTGGAAAGAATCCAGCAGAGGGCCACAAAGATGGTGAAGGGCCTGGAGCATCTCCCCTATGAAGAAAGGCTAAGTGAACTGGGTCTGTTTAGCCTTGAGAAAAGAAGACTGAGAGGGGACCTGATCCATGTCTATAAATATCTAAGGTGTGGGAGCCATAGTGGCGAGGCCAGCCTCTTTTCAGCGGTATGTGGAGGCAGGACAAGGGGAAACGGACAGAAACTGCAGCATAGGAAGTTCCGCACAAATGTGCACAAGAACTTCTTTACGGTGAGGGTGACGGAGCACTGGAACAGGCTGCCCAGGGAGGTTGTGGAGTCTCCTTCTCTGGAGATATTCAAGACCTGCCTGGACACCTACTTTGACTTGGTGTAGGGATCCTGCTTTGGCAGGGGGTTTGGACTTGATGTCTCTGAAGGTCTCTTCCAACCCCTACCATTCTGTGATTTTGTGATTCTATGATTCTGTGATTCTGTGATTTCTTCTTCTCTCATATATAAATATCTGTCTCAAAGGAAAAGAAAATTACTCTTTAATAATTAACCTTGCTGGATTACAAGCTTGAGTTAAATTAATCAGATTAATATTTTATATCTTTCCCATCATAGGAAACAATACAAAAAAAAAAAAAATTGAACATCAGTGTAATTTGTTTTAATGTGATGATTGCATATGTTTGTTAAGTGTCCACCCGCTCTGTTTCTGGGATGCTCACAGTACTCTCCTCCTGCAGCCCCTCACCAGCTACTCCCCCCCCTTCATCCATTGGGAAAAGCAACGTAGTCCTAATTAGGTGCCCTCTGTGTTGTGGGGATCTGCGCCTGGGGGTCCTAGGAGAAGGGGAGATTGTTAGGTTGTGCCCAAGCTCTCTGGGCAGCTGGCTGAGGAGGCACTGCCTTTTCTGGGCCTGGCAGAAAGCTGCAGATTGTGATGAATGGGGTGGGTATATCTGTGAGACCAGGTACTTATGGAAATACACAAAGTGAGACAAACTGACAGCAAAGGTGTAGCCATACTTCTGTAGTTGTAGGAATGTTTATCTGGCCTTCTACAGTCAAGAAAAACTGGACACCTCCTGCAGCATTAAGATGGTTTAGAAAATGTTAGACTTCAGTTACCTGATGGAAATCAGTCAGTCACACATCTCTGGTGCTGTCAGCCATATGACAACCATAGCATTTTTGTTGCAAAATTGTGGTAGGGAGGGTGTCTCACCACTCCAAGCATCCTGTGGCCTCATTTCTCTCCCTGCCAGTTAATGGGTCTTCTTTCAGGCCTAGATAGAAAAAAATGATGTATTTTTCTAGTTTTTGCCACATCAGGCTTTTAGTAGCTGGAGAAGCTGGTTGTCCACACTGACTGTCTCTCTGGCTCTGCCTGGTTCTACCTGAAGGCAAGTAGCCAGCACCCTCTGGTAG
This sequence comes from Perdix hodgsoniae, assembly GCA_035772895.1. NCBI lineage: Eukaryota > Metazoa > Chordata > Aves > Galliformes > Phasianidae > Perdix > Perdix hodgsoniae. Next base: position 116,036 of record JAPSGF010000142.1, read on the forward strand.
AGGGAGGACTGAGACTGCTCAAGGATCTGGTGTGCGACAGAAAGGTTCCTTGCCACAGTGGTATGTGAGGAAAAGCTGGTCTGATTGTTCCATGTTGTGTGGAGCAGCTGGGAAGCAGAGGGAGGCTGTGAGCCAGACCAAAGGTGTACAGTGAATCTGCAGCTGTGCAAACATCAGCCTGTGTTCATTAACTTTCATGAGCACAGATTGAAGTCATATATACACAAAACCTTTGATTCTGGGCTTCAGTCCCAGCAGGACTTGATAGTTTGCATTTAGTTAGGGTGAGATTCAGAGCTGGTATAAGGAGGTGATCCTTTGGGTTAGACAGGCCAGGTTCTACAATCCGAAGAAGCAGGCCCTGCTAAATAGAAATTGAATCAGATCTCGTGACTTTTTTTGGTAGCTTTTTCTGGTTTTCAGTTTTAAAAGTAGGCTATGAATTGTGTGGTAAGAAGCTTTGTGATTTAAGCTATGCAGTGAAAGCTGAGTCCATATAGACACCATTTTTCTCTGTACTTGTGTATGGAAATCGGCATGGATTGTCTTCCAAAGTATTGCTCTCCTTGGCACTTTCCTGTTGCTACTTGTGTGGATTCCATTAAAAAGACAAACGTGTGTATATGTTCACTCACATGATGGACATGGCCACTGCAGAGGCTCTCCGAAAATTCACTGAGCTTCAGCAATCTGGTAGCTTCAGCAGATTTCCTAAGGAGAGACACATGTAGTCAAGGCCAGGATCTGTTCCACCTAAATAAATAAATAAAGGTTACATATCCCGGAAGATCCATTTTCCAGTGTCCTTAACCTTGTCTTTGCTGGTGACCTTCTTATTTATTTATTTACTTCTTTTCAAACTGAGCTTTTCATGGCCATTGACATAAATTTTCCAGCATTTCTAATACGGAACATCTGTGGTCCCTATGCAGTGTCCTCTATAGGTCGTGGGAAAGCTTTATCTTACTAATAAGCTCCATTCCTCTATATATTCAAGCCCAATTGATGGGGCCAAGTGTGTTTATAAATAAATATAGTCTTGTAATGACCATTTCAATATGTCCCAGAGGAACAGAGTTTTAGTCCTTTTGAGCTGGCCAGCTGCCTTCTTTGTGACAGTGAGAACAGTTTTACTTTGTCTGGTTAACATTTGATTTATGTGGAAACAAACTCCCTGAAGTGACAGAGCAATGATACTGAAGAATTCAGTGATCCCAGCCATTCGCAATAGCTAGGGAAGTTTGTTCATCCATCCACTGTTTTCATCAAACAGAATGATGAGTACATTTATTGAACACCTCTATTTGCCCCTGACTAACTCTCTCTGCCACAGCCAAATGAGAGACAAAAGCAGGAGGAAGGTAACTGGGTTGTGTCTTAATGCTATCCACTTATCTTTCAGTATGAGAAATGATTTACAGGTATAAGACATTACTGCCATATGGAATAATAATACACTTACTGGGAAGTTCAGAGAATGAATTGCAAAAATTGGCCCTTCTTGTTGAGTGCAACAAGAAATATTCTGTAATATGCCTTCTCTTCTAAAATTAAGCATGAACTAAGAGCTCTTTATTACTGAAGGATAACATACTGTCTCAGTGGTTTATTTCTTAATAACGTCCTATAGGAGAGAGAATATATCAAACATTTGATACGAATCTTGATCTGCTCTGCACTCTTCCATCTAAGCAATACTGCAACGGAATTCAGTACCTGTCTTTTAAAACCCTTTAAATGTTTTCAGAGAAAATAAGTTGTAGATTTTGGAAGATCAATATTCAGGACTAATTTAGTGTATCTGTTAACCTTCACAGCTTAAATTGTTGCTTAGAGACATATGTGAATGTATTTATACAGATATATATACACCGAGCAAAGAATGTTTATTCCAGTTCTCCCAATTCTTTATTTTATGGACAGAAACTAATGTCTATGGATGTATATGATTTTTTTCTTGCAAAGCCAGTCTGATAAGCAGCCTCCAGTGAGAAGAATTGATCAGTACTGAAAATTGATTCCTATGCCTAAAATTTCACTCTTTTCTATATTCTGTTAGCAACAGTGTGACTCTTTCAGGTGGTGAGATAAGCATATTTACTGTAACACTTGGTATAAATCCAGTGAAAGATGCCATTAAGAAAAAGACAAATCAAAAATGCATCTCAGCCTTTTATTCCTTGATGTCGTACGAAGGTATGACAGATTAAACCACAGTAGTGTCTTACCAGGACTATAAAGTCTGCACTAAATCATCAGATTTAAAACAAGAAGTCTACCTTCAATCAAATTTTAGGCCACAAAGGTTTAAGAATGCATAGTGTTGAATATGGTTAGGCATTCTTATTCCAGAGAAAAATAAAATCAACCCCCTTGACCCTGGAGACCTGAAGAGTGGAAGAGTTTAGGCACCATATTTAAACCTTATCTCCCTTATCTCCTCACAGTCTATGGGTTTTCAATAATTTAAAAAAAACATTTCTTGGAATTGTATAACATCACTGTATTCCTTAGCTGATGACTGAGGAGATTGCCCGTGCTGGGTCACCTTGTGGCACATTACTTCCAGAGAATGGGTGATCTGAGCTGGGCTGCAACTCCTGAGTTGCACATCTGGGGACAAAAAGTAGCAGAAAACAGAGCTGACTATAGACAGAAGAAAAGCAGGGGTGTGCCTGTGAATCTGGGGTAACCTAACTGTAGACTGGACTAAGGAAAGGGGCTTATTTAAGAGTGCAGACATTTTCCAGAACTTAATTTTATTATACAGGGAAAGCATAGTTATTATTCTCCTTTATATCTGAGAGGTTTAGCACTGGGTAAGGAAATGCTACATCAAAATAGTGCACTTATTTTGAGTGCCGAGGTGTTTCATGACAATCCAACTCTGGCTGATTCACATAGAATAAAACAGATCTTCTCTTTCCTGTTTTCTGGGGCATGTTCTGTAGGAACAGCAATAAACCATCTCCTGTGACTTCAGTTATTAAAATCCTATGGTGTTTTCAATTCCTTTCTCACAATAGAAGAGTGTGTGTCAGACAGTGATGTGTGGATTGTTATCTCGTTTTGATACCAATGAGATTTTGCATTGCAAACCTAAGACAGGGCTCTTCTGATTCAAGTAGCAAAAGGGGAAAAGGGAAGTCACATCACTAGCAAAAGGCCCTTAACTGATCTGTTGTACTGTGATCTGTTCATTTTTTGTTATGTAAACCTTGTGACAGCTTTGCTTTCTACTGGTGGTGGGAAATTCTCCCAAGGAGAAATGTGTCTCTTATTTCCTCTGGGAATGCTCAGTACCCTGGAGATGCTTCTTGTTTGACATTTTGTTTCTCAAGTGATTACTGGGCTTTTGCTCAGATGCGAGAAGTCATTTTTCTTTCCCTGATGTCAAGTAGTACATGTAATTATGTAACAGCAAGGCTCTTTCCTTTATGCTTTAGGCTACACTGGTTTAGATAATAAATGTACAGGGGTTTGTTCTCCTAGTGCCTGTTTGAGTGACTGGGCTGAGCTGCTTTGTTTGCATTCTGGCACTGGGCATTGCATGGGTCTCAGTTCTGTAATGGGCTGTCCATCCCTGCTCCCATGGGTTTCCTCATTGGGAATTTGGGGGCAGGAGCCAGCAGACCAGAGTGAACACAAGAGCAGCATCCATGGCATAAGGTATCAGTAACAACTGGTGCCAGCTGCAGCTGCAGTGTGCATAGCACTGAACTGCATTGCACTTTCACTGAAACAGAGACATTCCCTGCTTTGTTTATAAAATGAAAACACATATTTGTTCTATCTGCTGGAAATATGGCAAAGTTAATGTGAATAACACTTGTAAAATAGACTGGAATTGCATCTGGAAAATCTGAAGTCCTCCACAGAAGACCACACTGTGGCAGCTAGGAATTAGGATTAAAAACAGAAGTTCAGATTATGTCAGAACTAATTGCAGATTTCAGCTAAGTGGGGCATCTATTTTATGTCTGATAGTGTTTTCTGGCACAAACTGCCTGCTGTCACAGCATTTAGAAAGCACTTTAGCACTGTGACTTTAGAAAGTCACAGGGGGGACAGAGCTAATAAAAGCATGGGTGATCCAAGCAGGGTATCAAAATCTCTTGTCAGTGTACATCTTTATACTAGCCCTTCATATTCATACTCACACTCAAAGATGTTCCACTGATGTGAAGCCAGATGTGTGCAGTGCCTTTCTTGATGTTTTCTCAAGTGGCAGTGTGGCAAAGCACACATCATGCATGTAAATAACAGTTTCAAGACAATGGTAATGGGAAGTTTAGGTCATAGTTGAATTACTTCAGATAAGTCAAGTGTTAAACAGTCAAAGACTTTGCATTAAAAGAAGTATATAATAATAATAATAATAATAATAATAATAATAATAATAATACTAAGTAAAGACTACATGAGAAATCTTCAAGCTGTATAACTTCAGAGAAATGGTATTACTTAAGTATTTTTAATAGCACTAATATGTGAAGCTTTTCCTTCCTTCTGACATGCATATTTAAAATATTATCAAATGAAATTATGAATTTCTATTCTAAGTTAGTTGGATTTCATTCAGCCATTAATGATGCCCCTTCCTCCCTTCCTTCCTTCCTTCCTTCCTTCCTTCCTTCCTTCCTTCCTTCCT
>JAPSGF010000142.1:120696-136617 GCA_035772895.1 Perdix hodgsoniae
CCTTCCTTCCTTCCTTCCTTCCTTCCTTCCTTCCTTCCTTCCTTCCTTCCTTCTTCCCTCCCTTCCTTCCTTCCTTCCTTCTTCCCTCCCTCCCTCCCTCCCTCCCCCTTTTCCCCCCTTCTCCCCCTTCCCCCTTTCCTTCCTTTTCTTTTTAAAAAAATAAAATACAATTAGGTGGGAGTTTTATTATGAAGCAGCCAATGGAGGAGCACATCCATTATTTCAAATAACATCAAACTGTTCTGCGGTGTCTGGAATACTGTTGCTCTTTTAAAGCAGGCAAGTCATTCAAAAACAATACTGAACAAGAAGGTTCAGGGAAGGTGGAGGGTTCAACCACTACTGCCATACCACCAACATCCAACTCCAATGTCGGGTCAACATCATAAAATAGGAGACATTACTTTCAGAGTAACCCTCATATAATAACAATGATGACAAAATTCTTAATGTGTCAGAGTATGAAACAAAAGCACACTTCAGGTATACAGAAAGGACAGCAGGAAACTTCCCACCATTTTTATTTCCTGCAGAGGTTGCACTGAGATGTCTAAACAAAGATGTGTTTGTATGTAAGTCAATAACTCTCTGGGATTGGAAGATGCACACAGTAGTGCCAATGAAATGGACAGATGTTTCTGTCTATTTCAGGGAATAACAGCATCCTCAGTTTTATAATGATGCTCTCATTCATTCATACTTATTCCTACTTAATTTGGTACCCATGTGTTATCATGTACTGCCCAGCACAGCAGCTGGAGTCCAGCACCTGCAGATCTCCCTTCCAGAAGTCTTGAATTATTCGTATCTGAAATAATCAAAATAACATTTACTTTACCAAGAAGAATAAGACATCTTGAGAGAAATAATTTTAAAACTGTGAAAAGCTGATGTTCACTTCTGCTTTCCTTAAAGGCCAGTCATTCCTTGACCTCTCTAGTGCATTCCCACATTAGCCAGGTTGCTTGGGGGAGTCTTCTTCTCCCATGGATGATGCCTTCCCTCAAGACTGCTGCAGTAGTTTGATCTCTGTTTCCCTCAGAATCCATCTTTCCCTGTTGTATTTTTTCAATAGAACACATGCTGAAGGATGGCTTTTCCTACCATTCTTGATTTTTCTGCTTCTTTTGCCCACCAGACCCTTATTAAGCTGATTCGTCGTATAGCTGCACCCTAGAAACTGGTTCAGCATTCACTGTCCACTGTTAAGAACAGAGAATCAAGTTCATTCAGAGGCCAGAAGAGAATGTTCAGAGTCAGAGTATGTGCAAGATCCTTCTGCACAATAATCAATTGTTTAGCAAGAGAAAAAGCAAAAGCCATGGAAGGGAACAAAGACAAACCAGGACTCTGGTTTGTCTTTCACAGTCCTTTGAACCATGCTTCTGGCAGCTCAGAGATTGTATTCCCCAGGAGATATTAGGCACATGTGCTTTTGACAGCAAGAAGATCTGGGCCTGATCCCTCCCGTTGCTGTGATGTTCGCATGGTCACAGCACGCAACCCACTTGGAAGTGAGTCCCTGCCTGATGTGAGCGGGCAGGCACGTAGCTGTGTGGTCACTACTGCTCTTCATGACTGGAAGAACTTGTTCTGCATGGTATGTGCTGCTCCTCATACAACACCATCTGTGCTAGCGGAGCTCCCTGGGGCCATGAGTGCACGGAGCGTTAACCTTTAAAATCTTGGACCTTTGAATTAAATCTTTTGGTTAACATACCATGTCTTTGCTAATAAATGTTACTCCTTGGAAAGTGCACTTGTACCTCTTTTTTTTGTATGTGTACGCCATGACTGAGATATTGGGCAGATGGGTCTGTATGTTACAGTAGTTTCACTGAGCTGAATTGCCACAGCATCTTTATGATTTCACAGAATCATATAATCATAGAATATCCTGAGTTGGAAGAGACCCAAATGAAGGTCATAGTGTTCAATCCCTGATTCCACACAAGACCACCCAAAATTAAAACCCTGTCCAGACTCTTATTGAACTCCAGCACTTGGTGCCATGCCCACCGCCCTGTGGTGCAGCCCCTGTCCCTCAGCCCCACTGCCCTCCCCTCACACAGCTCCATGCCGTTCCCTCGGGCCCTGTCGCTGTCACACAGAGCAGAGCTCAGCGCTGCCCCTCCGCTCCCTGTGAGGAGCTGCAGCCGCCATCAGGCCTCCCCTCAGCTCCTCTGCTCTGGGCTGAGCACACCAAGGGGCCTCAGACACTCCTCACATGTCTTGCCAGACCTTTCCCCATCTTTGGAAGTTTTTCAGTTTTTCAAAGGGAGTTTGAAATCTTTTACTACTAAGACAACCTTTCAGTTTTTCACGCACACACACACACACACACACGCACACACAAATTAGGAACAAAACATAAACAGCCTTTGCATGTGTTTCCACAGTTGTACATGCATATTTTAAACTACTGTTTACATCCTCTTTTTATTGCTCAAAATGACGTTTGTAAAGTGCCAATATGAAATGCCTGGAAATTCTAATGGAGGAAGGAAAAGAAGCTTCACTTTAACTATTCTGCCCTCTTTCTTTCCAGATGGCACATGGGCAATACTATCTCTGACTCTGCATCCATGTGCTAGCCAATTTGGAAACTTTAAAGAGAAAAGTGGTCAAGTAAAGCTCTCTGAAACACTTGACAGAAATCTAAACCAACACATTACAACGAGTTACAAACAACAATCAGTCTCAAAACCAGTGCTTCTCCTGTGACATCACATCACATTAATCACTGCTACGTTGCCCTAATAAGGATGAAAATTTCCCCTTCACAGCCTGTTCTCCCAAACAAAAAAATGCATCTTCTGCTGTGTTGAACCTTCCTTAACATTTGCCAGAACAGATGGAGCTGGTAGCTTTGCTCAAAGGTCAATGAGTTTATTCGAGGCTCTGGGTGGGAGAGAAGTCCAAATGGATAATTGGCACAGTGATGTTTTTTCCTCACTGAAGTACATGAGACAAAACTCTTGGACATGAGGATTCCTGGTCTGTGTGTCCTGAACACCAAGCTTTAAGGGGAAACTGTTGGCTGGAATGTCATATTAACTGCAACCTGGAGAATCCCTACTGCCAGATCTGGCAGTGCAAACACTTACATCTTCATTTTCTATAAATAACAAGTTAAACTAGTTTCTATCCTTTGATTTGCTTATGTATACAAGGAGAATTTAAGTTTAAGGAATTTACTGAGGAGTTAATATGCTCAAAGTGGAATAGGAAAGAATGTAATAATGTACACAGATGTATTACGTTGGGAAGACCCTGAGAAGTTATTACTAGCTGCTCGCTGTGCGATATGCAGTCAATTGTATGCCCTGTGAAAGGTGCAGCCATCTTCTTGAGATGTGTGGACATCACCAACCTTTCTGTGAACAAATGTTCAGAAGTTGACCTTTGAAATGAGAAAGATACAGTTGACTTGGCCTACATGTTTCCCTGATTACTTATTACAGCTTGTACATGTCTGTGTATGGTCTCATTTTAGCGTTGCCATCAGTGAAGTTTCTACCAATTCTACTTTGAAGATTGTTCCATTTATCACTCAGAGCACAGTTGGGAAATCTTGATTTTAGACATCTTGACAGAGAAGTGCTCGTCCTTTATCTATTTTGCTGCAAGATCACCCACTTTGATGGAAAATGGGCCCAACTTGTTCTGCCTGGAGGAAATAAAGGGTGCTTTCACCACACCTACTGCAGGCAGAGCCACAATGGGTACATCTGACATGCAAAGGAAAGGGGTCAGTTGCCCAAAAGGAAGGATGGCAGCTTCTTACATCTCTTAAGGAACAATAATACTTTTGCAGGGATTTAACTGAGTAACTTCCTTATGCTGGCAAAAAGTTGCCCCAGTTTTAGTGCTGAACAAATCTTTACTCCTTCCATGACAAAGCTATGCTTCAAAACTAATTTCACATTTAAGCACTGATACAGATTAATAAATATAGTCATGCTTACCTATTTGTTTTCTTGGGGTCATTCCACAAGATGTGCAACAATAAATTGGATTGTGGAAAGGTTTTCTGCTTCTTTTTTTAGTCTCTGAAAAAGAACATACCGAAAAGCTTTGCCTCAGCTACAAGATTTACTACAAACATTCAAAGAAATATGATCATAGAATCATAGAATGGTTTGGGTTGGAAGGGACCTTTAAGATCAAGTTCCAACTCCCTGCTATAGGCAGGGACACCTCTCTCTAGACCAGGTTGCTCAAAGCCCCATCCAGCTTAGTCTTGAATGCTTCCACGGAAAGGGCATTCACAACCTCGCTGGGCAACCTATTCCACGGTTCCACCCTCACAGAGTAAAGAATTTCTTCCTAATATTTAGTCTAAATCTACCCTCTTCCATTTTAGAACAGTTTCCCCTTGTCCTGTCACTACATGCCCTTATAAAAAGTCCATCCCCAATTTCCTGAAGGCCCCCTTCAGATACTGGAAGGCCGCTATCAGGTCTCCTCAGATACTTCCCTTCTCCAGGATGAAGAACCCCAGCTCTCTCAACCTGTCCTTGTAGGGGAGGTGCTCCAGCCCTCTGATAATCTTTGTGGCCCTCCTCTGGACCCACTCCGGCAGCTCCATGTCTTGTGTTGGCGGCTCCAGAACTGGACACATTATATGATACTATATGAAAAACAATTTTGTCGTATTTGAGCAAAATGTGAACATACACTATGCTCATTGCCTGCTACTCTTCATCTTTAAGAATACCTGAATTGATATTTGAACAGATTCTTGTCCCCAAAAGGAAACAGAAAAAATGACTGATAAGGGCATGCTTAGTACCAATATAAACTGAAGGATCCTTGTGTCTTTAAAATTAGTTTATATAAAGTATTTCAAAAGTCCCATTCAGATTTGCATTCCGTTTTTTTCATGTTGGTGAATAGGCAATACAAAGACACTGACAACGAGGAGACTTTTAGTTTAGAAATCATATTATTCTCTCAAGTTAATACTAAAAATTGAGAGAATATGTTGAGATACCGTATATGGAAAAATTAGCACATCACAAACAGTTTAATCTGATCTGCCAGGAATAGTATCTGTTTATAACTTACTTTAGAAACTCTGGCTAAGATTGAGTGTAGAACATTTTTTTATTATTTGATATATCTTTTAAATGCTGTGAGACACCAAACTGACTACCCAAGGGGCTAACAATTATAACTCGCTCTCCCTGAAACTCGGCAGTGTTTTATTGATCCAATTCTGGCTTTGACTGAATGTAAAAATGATGACAGTCAGCAGAAGTAGCCATGTTTTGACAGGCCGATCCAGATCACCCAGATTCAAAGGCCTAACATCAAAAAACACGCCCTGAAGAATAAAGAGGCTGTGCCATGGAAGGATGCAATTAATTTCTGTTGCTGTTGTGGCTATAGAAATAGCACTTGTGGAGAGCAGTGATGCTCCCTGAGTGAGAAGGACTCAGAGCTCCAAACCACAACAGCCCTAGTTAAACCTCTGTTAGATGTGAACAGAGAATCTATCACTTTTTTAGTCTTCCTTTTTTGAGTTTTTAACAGCACAAATGATTAAATCATTGCTAGCATTAGCTGAAGTTCATACCATAATTTCCTTGAATGCAGTTTTTTGTCTTTATGTTGTAGTATAGCTTGATGTTTCCAGCATATTCTCTTTCCACTGTTAACTAGTAACTTGTCAGTGGTCTGAGAGTACTGCATACTTACTATTTTCAAAGGTTTCTTTTAATCCAAGCCCCCTGACGTGTCCAAACCGTGAGTGCCTCAATCTCAGAGGCTGTTTCTCTTGGACAGCATTGGTTTTGTCTCACAGGGTAGATCTCTCTACTCTGTCCAAAGAAAGAATGTGGGAACACATTTTATCTTTACTGTCCAGTTATCACATGAGAAATCTTTTTTTTTCTAGTTCAAAGAATTCTTAAGGGGGAGTAGGAAATATAATTCAGAGAGATAGGGAGAAGCAGCATTATTAATTCATTGGGGGTATTAGGAATTCTTGCCTGTCATCTTAGATTAGTCTGGATGTGATGTAAACGCACATATACAGAAAATATATTTTGACACAAGCACCAGTTGGAGGAAAATGTTAACCCTCACCTGGTTTTGCAAGCAATTCAGAGAGGCAATGTAGAGAAATGGGAATTCATCTTTTTGTATTTCACGGCCTTCTGTTACGGACAGAAAGAGTTTCCCCCACCACCTTGTGTCACAACCTGTCTATTGGTCCCTTACACCTTGCTATGAAGGACACGGTAGGACAAAGTGTATGGGAAGGCACAACCCTTACCAGTCCACTCCTGGGGACATGTCACCTCCCAAGGGCTCTGGCAGGGTTTCCGGTTCCATGGATCTGGATGTCATGAGGTTTCATGCCAGGTCCTTGATACTTTCAGCCCCAACCCTATGATGACAAACTCCAGCATTGTTGCCCACTGAGACTGGTGACCACAGTTCCTGGGGCCGGGCAGCACCCAGCTCTCTATGAATCCCTAGTGTAACTTGTTATGTGACCGCAGGCATCTGCAGACAGGTCTGACGCACAGTTGCAGGACGCTGTGCCATGGCTACATGGCTACAAAACCCTGTTGCTAATGGCAGTGGAGCACAAAACCAGAGTCTGAAGGGATGTGATTTATTGTTTGACAGTGCCTTCCAAACCCTCACCAGTGTTTTGAAAATATTGTGCTCCGTGGAGAGTATCATTTATCAAAAATAATGAAAGCTTTATTCCTTTCATCATATAATATCTTATGTTTTTCTCCAGACAAAGTTCCTTTCTGGTCTTACGCAAACTACTTTTTCAGCTTGCATCAGCAAGCATTTGCTAATAATAACCACCGAAAAGCCAGAAAACTGATTTCACAAAATGTTCTTAATCTTAGTTTGTGAAGGGAGAAAAGATATGCAAAATTAGCAGTGTTTCTTCTGTCAGCAAGAATGGAGTCTACATAACTGCTTTCCAGATGGAAAAGCAAAAGCATAATGCCTTGCCTGAATTTTATGCAATGGGGAAGGTATATGCCTTTGTGAAATGCATTCAAGATGGTGATGAAGCATGCTGAGGCGTATGCCTGTAAAGTGACCCAGGATCCTACAGTAAGATGTGGCTTTATGGTGAAGGCCTATTCTGTGTATGAGATATTAGCTAAATCTAAATCCTTCGCCACATGATGCCTTGAGTGTCTCAGAAAGGTTGAGATGGATGGAGCTGTGGATGGAGCCATATGGCTTGCTTGTAAGAGCAAAATATCATAGTGCAGCACATACCAGTGATGGAATGCTCAGAAGTGGGATAATTTTTGGAGAAGCTAGAAGTATGACATAGGGAAGGTTCCAGGCAAGTTTGGTGGCAGAGCAGGCTGCAGATGGGTGTACTGGTGCTGCCCAGAAAAGGTGCTTGGGATGTCTGCAGTCTGCTGTACCTCCTCTAGGCCCCTATTAACCCCCCTGGCTTAGAGTGTGCCCACCCCAGGTCCTGCCCTGACCTTGGCTCACTGCAGATGTGTTGGAAGAGAGCACAAGGAAACCTGACAGCAACAACTGTGGAGTGATCTGCCACTGGGGGAAGCTCCCTCCAAATACCGTTACTTGGAAGTTGGCTTCAGCCCTGTAGCACTATGCTTTTTATTCTCTCTGAGTGCTCTCTGTTTGCTTTCCATGTCCCCATCACACTAACTCTGAATTTTCTGGCTATCCACGGAGAGTACAAAGGCGTTTTCCTATTTAAAACAGAGAAGCACTTGAAAGGCTAAGAAAATAAATAAATAAATAAATAAATAAATAATTACTCAAAGAGTCTGTGGAAAAGGAAGAGGGACAAGAAGGACAAATAATCCAGAAAAATAGATGGAGAATAGAAAGTAAAAAAGAAAAGACATGAGCAGAAAATCAGAGACGGAATAAATCATTATTGTCACTTTTTTATTTTGTAGAAAATTTGCTTTTGTACAGCATTTGACTTAACTGTATTGCAAGAAGGCTGCCTCACAGAAATTCATAGGCCTGCAAATGTAGACCAGAGACAAACTGTAGATGTTCATTCTGACTTTTCTTGGAAGATACAGATGTTTGCTGTTTGGACACACAATGGACAGATTAATATCTCCAGATGTTCACCAGACATTCTCCCAGAACACTAATGGGCAGAACAGGAATAAACACTTTAGCAGAAACCTCAGTTTCTGTTAGTGCTTCAGATGAAGCATTTTGTTGGTGTTTATTTCATGGACAGCACCTGCTCTGCATATAAGGAGTCTACACTACACAGCCATACCCTTCCATGCAACCATCCAACTCTTAAAGAAGCTATAAACTGACCACACAAGCTCTAATGAACTAGCTTCCAAAGAGAATGAGAATCCAGCACTGCTGTTGACTGTGCAACCCAGAAGGAGTAAGCAGATATTTAAAATCACAGGAGTATTTAAGTGGTTGAGTGTCTTACTGAGTCAGCACAAAAACAGTACCTTTCCTGAGCCAGAGACATTAAGGCATCTTCTGTGAACAAGAATTTTTCCATAATTATACTTGGTTTTCACAGGGGAAAGAAGCATCCATCCATTTAGCATTACCAAATGTAACACAATTAGTTGTTTTACCTGTACTTACTCTTCTTGAAAATCTTGCAGTGACACTTTGGCCAAGGTTCTAGATAAGAAATGCTCTCTGTGATTTGAAGAGAAAAGGTGTTCACCACCAACTTTCAATGTCATTTTGTACAAAAAAACGAGTGTGACATTGCTAAAAGGTTGTACATCAGCTGCATCACCTGAAAACTACTCAGATGGCTTTGAAAATATTATTACTTGTAATATTACTGCTGTGATCCCCTCTCATTCCCATTCATGAAGTCACACTGAGGAAAAACAAACAAACAAACAACAAAGCAAACAGACTTAATCCTATAAAAAGTAATGTAAGTGAAGGAAATAGATTTCTTGTCTTCAGTATGTTCATCTGCAAGACTAACAAAAACAACAACAGGATTTGGTCTCCAACCAATACAAAGAGAAAGCTGTGTGCTTTTTTCAGCTTTAGCACCACAGATGCTCAAGGGGAGGCTGGGAACACTTCAGTCTCTCAGCATGGGTTGCAGATACATTACAAACACATACTGTCCTGCAGTGCTGTAACCCACCTGCAGGACAAGAGCAACACCCTGCAAGAGGCTGTACAATTTTGTGGGTCTGCTGAAATGTTTTTAATCCTGGTGCTGCTGAGAGCTGCAGAAGCTCTCTTCTGGCATGGCCAGGTCGCTTCACCTACTGGGACTGCTTTCAAAACATCTTTGCTATAAAACAATGGAAAGAAAGGATCTAGAGAACTGACTGGAAAATCCTGCCTCTTCTCCTGTTAAATCATTGAGGAATTTAGCTGATCCTTTCAAGAGAACCAGGGATTCACCCTTAGGAAACTGATAGTCAAATATCTCACACAAAATAAGTGCAAGTTGTTGATATGTAACTGTTTGGAACTTCTGCCTGTGGGTGAGTAACCCACTTCCTGTGAGTAACCCACAGGATAAAAACACACTCTGTGACAGACAGTGGAAAAAGATGAGAAAGAGGCCTTTGATAGAAAAACTATGATTAAAAAAATTAGCATGCCATTAGGAGAAGTATAAATACACATTATATTACATAAGTGAACAGTGTTTTCTTTAGTGTACGTGCCACTTTTATTAATTCATACACTAGGTGCTAACGTGTTTCCTAATGCCATTAGGTAGTGCTTTCAGTAAGGAATGGAATAAATAGTCCTTGCCCAGTTCTTTTCTGCATTCTCATTTTCTTCAGTAGAATGAAATTTATTTTTGAACCTCCCCTGACCCCACACAAGGCTGTGCATCACGTTTCGGAGGCACTCTGGCTCCCCTCAGGTGTGATGAACTGCACTTTGGGCACCATGAGGGAGGGGTTGGTTCTCCGCATGGAGTTGCTCCTCCGAATGGAGTTGTTTCTCCTCATAGAGTTGCGTTTCCGCAGGGAGTTCTGGTGGGACAGCTCACTCTTCTGCAGGGTCTGGATGAGAATTGAGGGCTTTTCGTCAAGCTCTCGTGCACTGCAACGCGGTGCTGCCACTTTGACTGTGTTGCCAAATTTGGAGTAGTCAACGGCATAAACACCTTCCTCTTCAGTGACAATGGGCACAAAGCGGTGACCCCACAGGATCTCCTCTGCTACGTAGGAGGTTCTCGCCTGCGTTGTGATGCCAGTTGTCTCCACAACTCCTTCAAGTATCACTATAAGCTCCAGATCCTGGAGCGCCAGGTCAGCAGCGGAGATGTCGTAAAGAGGACTGCGCTTGTCTATGACGTGACAAATGATTAAGGGAGCCACCAGGAAAATATTGTTACTTTCAATGGGGTTATCCACAGGGATATCTACTTGGTGAATGGGTATGACTTCTCCCTCAGGGGTTGTAGTCTTCCTCACAACCTGGATTCTCACGGAGGCGCTAATGATCATGCTCTTCCTCAGGTCTCCTACTCGAAACATGAAGCAAAGTTTGCCGTTTCGAACAGCAATGACCGCCTGCCGACTGAAAATCAAGGTCTCTGCCCGCCTATGAGCTTGAGCGGTTTTCATGAAGATGCAGCCCAACATGACAGCATTGATTATTAGACCCACAATATTCTGTAGGATCAAGACTGTGATGGCCAAGGGACATTCTTCCGTCATCATCCTGCCCCCAAAACCAATGGTCACCTGAACTTCAATGGAGAAGAGGAAAGCAGAGGTGAAAGACCTGGAGAGGAAGATTGTACAAAGTTAACTCAAAGTTCGTCAAACATAAACTGATAAGCTATTAGCATATGCTTAGTAGAAACAAACTTAAGTGTCTATTTTTACAGCTCTTGTAAATTTAAGCCTTCTGTTAACATTGCATGTGTGGTGATTCAGTGTTTGTATGATCAGTGATGCATATAATGTTGAGAGGGAAGACGTAAGAGCCTGAGCTCCTAGAAGACCATTTGTAATTCTAGATGACCCTAAGAAGCTCACTGGATTCTCCATCCAGAAAAATGTCTCCATCCACACCATGTTAGCTGACAGCATTTTTAACTCCCAGTATGACTTTCCACATTCTACATCCAATGAAGCTCTTGGCAGGGAGTGGTGGTTATGGAGACAAACCAGTGAACAACTGGCTGGCACGCTGAGGTTCTCCCACCAGCCTGTACAGGGAAAGGAAACTGGGAAAGCTGCAGGACTTCATTTTCAAAACCTGACTCTCTTTGTCATAAGCCCCTTTAGCAAGTTTTCCTGGAGGGAAAGGGGACACTCCCAGCTTTAACACACCACAGACTCCTGCATGCCTTACATGTGAGCCCACAGAATCAGGCTGCAGAGGGAGGGCACATCCCAGCTGAAAGACAATGCTGTGCCCAGGGTTTGGGTTAAGCTCACTGCTGTGGCGAGGCTAGCTGGAAAACTTCAACAGAGCAGTGCGTTGTAGAAGTATATCCCTAATATACTGTACTGTTGGACATCAGAGGATGCTGTCTGCAAACTTTCCAGAACACATTATTTATAATAGTGCACTTCTTGAATACACACCATGCTATTTCACTTCCTTGTATAAACTGATACTTCCTTCACAGAAGTCTTTTATACCCCCAACCTTTACCCCGAGGTTTATGCAGTAGATATTTTGCACACGGGGTCTCATGAACTAACATAGTGACCCTTTTGGCACACTGCACTCCACAGACATTTGAAGCATCCCCAAGTGTGTGGCTTTACCTATGGAAAATATATACCCTGTCCATGAAGATGGTTCTAAGGCGTGGGATCAAGAAGAGACACTGAAATAGAACAGTCAATATCAGGGATAATGTTCTGTAGAATAAAAATGGCCATCTTTCAGAAAACCAGCCAGTCTCTGCACAGACATCTTTGAAATAACTTAGTGTCTTTTTTCCTTTTCTGTTTTGTTAATATTTGGCAGATTCCCTCACACTGAGGAGTTTATTCTTGTCTTTTATACTGAAGAAATCAGGGATGAAGGAGTTCATTCATTCATAGAATGATTTCTATGTTAGTAAGTAGTCATCTACATGCAGAATAAAGCTTCCAGCTAAATCTTAATTTAATTTAATTCAACTTAAAGCTCTGTGCAATGAAATATTCTGACTCCCTTTGATGCTCATCATTAAAAAAAAAAAAAGAAAAATCCCCACCTTTTTAGAGTGGCAGCATCAGAGGCAACAAGTTTGTACAGCATGGCGAACAAGCAAAGAGGGAGCGTAAATGTCAAACCACATTATTGCCAAGTCCCTCACTTTAAAGCTCTGCAACAGTTTTTCTCTTTGGATAACATCTGCTTTGTGTGGCAACAGTGCTGTTAGCCTTAGAAATTCTGCACTACTTTGAAAAATGGAAGTGCTGTGCAAGTTCCCTGCAGCAGTGGTTAAAATCTCCTAAAGCCAGATTTCTCTGTAAATATGTAACGGCACCCATCCAAAAAAGCTCTCCTGAAATACCTGCAAGCCTAAATCTCAGGAAAGTGAATTTAAAAATATTTGCCATTATTTTGATAAATATTATATTAATTCTATATGTTAATTCATATATACACAATATTAAGTACATTTTAAATCCAGCAACTCGCTACTCTTAAAAATATCGGCAACCATATTGTTGTTTCAGATTGTATTATTTGATATTGTCTCCAAGGTGGTGGCCAGGTTTAAAAAGATGTAGGGAACAGATTTTCCGTGGATACATAGGCAGCTGTTGGCTGAAACATCTCAGATACCCACAGGAGAGCGTGACAGGTGTTGTTTGCCAAGGGCTAAAGCTCAAAGGCACACTGGTTCATTGGCTCTGCTCATTGCCAGCCCTCAGACAGCCTCTGTGGCAGGGAGGACACTGCTGGCACAGGAATGTTGCATTAGGGACTATAGGGTGATAGCAGAGACTATGGCTCTGCTTTATCCTGGTGGCATGATGACCTCAGCAGTCAGACCAGGCTGTGGAGTGGCCCAGGAGCACACCTTGGGGATACATTTTGAGGGGGCCTCCACCAAACAGAGTGACATCCTCCCAGAGGACCCCAGAAAGTTGATGGGGTTGGACAAATCTCACATGCGCTTCCCTCTGGGAGCAGTACACCGGAAAGGCAGGGGGTGACACCCTGGAGGACATCGCCAGTGGGTGCCAGCTAGATCATGATGTCTCATGTCAGAGGCAACTGTTTCTGACCCCTTAATGGAAAAGAAATAAGAAAGCCACGTCCCGCTGCTCCAGATCCCCAACTTGATGAAGGTCAGCCTGGAAAATTGCCGCTTTATCTTCCCCTTGGAAATTTCCCATTTAGCAAAATAGTGTCAAAAAAAAAAGGGAGGATGAAATCTCCATTGCCTCATGAGTCAGATCTGAGGTGCCCTCAAGCTTGCTGAGGTGCCTCAAAAACTACGTGCAACAGAAAGTTAAAGGAGAAGCAGAAACTCTCAGCCCCTCACACAGTCACTGCAGTGTGCCAAGGCAGCTGCTATAGGGCAGCCTGGCCACCCCGAACCCAGATTGTTTTGCTTAAAAGCACCTGCTGCTATAAAAAGACCTGTTACTGATGAGATGACAGAGTGATCTAATTGCCTACTCTCACTTCCCATTAACAAATGCTCCCCCTGTCCTGGGTAGATATGTGTCAGTTTGCCAGAGCCTTGAAAATTGTCATCCGGGGACAGAGAGGAAAATACTTTTCTTAACAGCTGACATTTAACCCAGAATTCCCTTAATTCACTATCCGATAAATCATGCGCATCATGGAAGCAGTTCGTC
This sequence comes from Perdix hodgsoniae, assembly GCA_035772895.1. NCBI lineage: Eukaryota > Metazoa > Chordata > Aves > Galliformes > Phasianidae > Perdix > Perdix hodgsoniae. The sequence goes on from JAPSGF010000142.1 coordinate 134,478, forward strand.
CTTCAAACTGCTGGCCTCATCAAAGGCCAGGCACTTTGGAGCTGTCTCGTAAGTGTCAGCCTGAAACACATCTTGTTTTGCCCTAAGCAGCACATTTCTTGCCAGCTGACACCTGTGGTGGGTGCCTGCCTCCCAGGCACTGCTTTCGGAGCAGGCCACCATCCACCAGCACGGCTCACAGCTCACACCACGCTTGGGATGCTCCTGCTGCCACAGACAACATTACGATACGTGTAACACATACCCACTCTTGTAGCAGGCTCTTATCTTGACAGGCAAGGTATGTCACCCACAGAGTGTGGAGACACATGAAAAGCAGCAGGTCTCCCTCTCTTTCAGATCCTGTAAGGAATCAAAGAAATCTACAGTACAGCATTTTCCAAGCTCAGAAGGCTTGCTGAATTTATGTAATCTAGAGGAAAACACCGCACTTTTCAATTGTCTCAACCAATCATAACGGTTCATGAAAACCAAAAACTGCACTTCAGGCACTGATGGGACAGCAGGCAGCCACGTCCCCCCCTTTTGCTGTCCCCCCACTGCGCTGTACCTGACACATGTCACGCACGGAGTCCACTTGGTGTTGTTTGCAGCGTTCTCTGTGCTCGGGTCCATGTCACCGTGGGCAAAAGCCACCAGCCACCACATCATGGCGAAGAGAAGCCAGCTGCACAGGAAGGACATGGTGAAGATGACCAGCGTGTGACGCCATTTCAGGTCCACCAAAGTGGTGAAGATGTCTTGCAGGAATCGCCCCTGCTCGCGGATGTTCTTGTGGGCCAGGTTGCATGCTCCATTCTTGGCGATGAAGCGGGCTTTGCGCGGCCGGTCCCGGATGCGCGGCTTGCGCAGGTTCTCTGCAGCGATCCGTGCCAGCACATACTCCTCAGGGATGATACTCTTCCGAGCCAGCATCTTCCTGCCACCATAGTCCACCTAGCGAGATGCAAAATGGGGGACGCTCCCTGCGATGTGTGTCCGTGGAGCTCACTGCCTGCCCTGAGAAAAGAGAAAATCGGTCAGATGCGGCAGAGAGGTGATACAGCAAGAAGCTCTGCTTGGGTACTCCCACATCAGCAGCTTTCACAATGAATGTGACAAGTGGCTTTACTCCACAGCACCCTCCCCACGCCAGCCCATCCTCTTTGTATGAGCGACGGGTGCCAGCTTCGAAAGGACACCGGAGATGCTATCTGCACTCCCAGCAGAAGGCAGGCTGCAGGGCCCTCCCGCAAACTCGCCCTAAAGTAACGCGACGTACAGCAGGTCGGGTCCTCGGCTCTCCAGGAGATACCCGGCTGTGTCCGCAGCACGGACGCTCGGTCACTCGCATCCTTCGGGGCGTGAAGAATCAGACCGCTCCGCTCTGAACCGACGCCGGCCCGCGGAGATCCTTCCCGGCCGCGCAGCCCCCGTCCCGTCCCCCGGCACCATCGCAGGGAGCCGAGCCGCGAGCCGGAGGCAGGACCGAGCCGAGCGGGCGTTCCCGTTCCCCCCTCAGCCCTCCTTCCTTTCCGGGATGAGGCGGGGCGGCCCCGTTTTTATCCCCAGCCGTGTCCCCAGACGGCTGCCGGAGCGCGGCGGCGCTGCGCGGGGCTGCCGGCACCCCTCCGGGAGCGGGCAAGAGCTGTGGACGCCCGCCCTGCGGCTCCAGAGTGGGGCCGGGCCGGCGGGGTGTGGGTGTCCCGACTGCCTCCGGGCACAGCCCTTCTCTGGCTGCGCTCTGTGAGCTCGGAGCTTCGCTTTCCCAGCTTTACCGCAGCTCACGTCTCAGCTCGCAGGCGTAAGCGGTTGGAGGAGCGGGGTCGGAGCCTGACGGCCTTCCCCCGACAAACGCAGTTACCTGTTGCGTTGTTGTTGAGGAAAAGAGGCATTCCTTTGTCTCCGACTCGGATGGGCACTGCGTCGGGCCGCTCTAATCCCCAGCCGCTGTAAGGGGAGTTGATGGATGGGTATTTATATGAACAAAATTAGTGCAGCGTCAAAAACGACTCGCAGAGGTTCACTCGTGTTCCCGCAGGTCGAGGTTTATGGTTTTGGCACTGGTGTTTAATGGAAACTTGCATTCTTGAGAGTCACAGCTTTTCTCTCTCTCTTTCTTTCTTTCTTTCTTTCTTTCTTTCTTTCTTTCTTTCTTTCT
>JAPSGF010000142.1:137017-161000 GCA_035772895.1 Perdix hodgsoniae
CTCCCTCCCTCCCTCCCTTCCTCCCTTCCTTCCTCCCTTCCTTCCCTTTCCTCCCTTTCCTCCCTTTCCTCCCTTTCTTCTCTTTCTTTCTCCCTTTCTTTCTATCTTTCTACCTTTCTACCTTTCTACCTTTCTATCTTTCCTTATTTCTTTTTTTTTGTTTGTTTTTAATTCTTTTTAATTTTTCACCCCTGAGGTCTTAAAGTTTGTAGCAGGAAGAATAAACATGACTTCAGCTTTGCAAAAAGATCTAAATTTAGATCTCAGTGTAGCAAAGCGCAAAGATATTATGTTGGCTTAACTCCTCCACACCCAAGGAATGCTTGCCTGCATTGTGTGTGTGTGTGTGTGTGTGTGTGTGTGCAGCGTGAGAAATTTTCTGTACATCACTTAAGGGGATGACATGCATAGCATAACATTTAGTCACTGTGAGCTCCACTTCAAATAGATGAGCAACTCCTGGATACTTCTTTAGCACTATCCTTTCATAACACCAGCCACACAGAATTAAGAAAACAGACTCAGAGTCCCATTAGGCAACTAGCTGCACATCTAGATTAGACATCAGCTTCAGACAGATGACAGCTCCCACGTGAAAAGTCAGATCTAGAACAATTGCTTAGGGTGGTAGCCAGGCTCACGTGCCAGCATACAGAGTTGGGTGAGTTTTAGCACACAGACTTGGTTGGGTGTGTACAGATTGGTGCTGTGGCACATGCTGGTCCAGGCTGTGTGAGCTGGGACTGTACCTGCTGCATGTGGAGGGGCAGAGGCTGGACATAAGGGCTGACTTGGTTGTTGGGTGCAGCCTTCAGAAGTGCACCTTGCTTGGTGTAACTGTTGGAAATGGCTGTTTCAATACACCTGCACTGAAAGGGACGCAGCCTCTGCTCTTCCACCTTCGACCAGCTTCAAGGATGGCCACTGGGACGTGAAGGCCAGGAAGACTGTCAGCAAGAACATTTCCCTCTTCCTAGTTCAGTAATTTGCAACATAATTTTGCACACGCCTCCCCAAACTACAGTGCATGAATATGCTCCGGAGAGTGACAGCTACCAAAAATGTTCCCCTTTGCCCTTTTAAATACTTGCTTGGTTGCTACATGCACATGAAAGTCCGAGAGTTCAAGTAATAGCTGGGAAAATTTTCTGAAACCTTTTCTGGCCCTTCTGGTTAGGAACACAGTGTCTGAGTGCTGTGAACACAGCCTGCTAAGGGAACAAATGGTCAGAATTTCTTGCAGGTTTGGGGTCAGATGTACTAGGGCCTATCATGCTTCTCCCTTCCTGCTGTCCTCCACCCACATGAGTTATTGGTATGATAGCAAATGTCACTTTAGAATTATGCCTATCAAAAAAGGATTAAGTAAAGTGCTCAGACATGAATCTGAAATTTCCACATTATAGCTGTGCCCAGCCCTTTGAGAAAATCCTGCTTTGTAATAAGTTCTGTTTGAAATTCTACTCTTAGCTTAGAGATAGGATGGCTCTGCAGGCGTCCAAAGATGTCATGCACTCAGCACAAGGCTTCCACAAAGACACAAAGCTGATAAGCCATATTCGGACAGTGTGGATGAACTCTTCTCCAGCTGAACTGGCAGTAGATCCATCAAACATGAAAGAGCAAAAACTGCAAACTAAGGGCATCTGTTACCCCAAAACAACTTCTTTTTTTTTCTCTTCTACTTCTTCTTGTTTTATGCAAGAGCAGCAGGACAAAAAAAGCAGTCTTTATCATCTAAATGCATATAACTCATGCCCCTTGTCCAATATTGCTAAGTTACATACTGGAGTCTGCAGATGTCCTGGGGGTTTGCTGGCAGAGAATTCATTTTGCATGAAAACTGTCTGGTTTGGAAATGATATGTGTTGATGAGATCTCAGCCACTTCTTGGAGAAATAGTCATTCCTTTTGGCTTCCTCTGTCGCTGTAGTGGTCCTCCTCCAGGGAGATTTGGGACAAGACGTTATGGAATGTGTGACAACACATGCATCCTCCTGCACTGAGCAAACTGTGGCCAACTCTGCTCACATAGGAACGTGTTCTGAGGGGGGCAGCAGTTCTCCAGCCAAACATGCTCAGAGCCAGTCTCTTCTGTTCCCTTTTCCTGCTTGCAACACAAATCCCTAGCCCTCTCCCCTCTGGCCACTGCTAGAAATGCTGCCCTCCTTTGTGAGCTCTCCTGGAGCTGCAGAGGATCATTCCAGCCACCAGCATGTATCCACGAGGGAGGACATGGCCTTAGATCAATGCTTTTTTAACTCCATGGTGTGGGAGAGCAGCCCATGAAGCCTGTGGGCTGGGGCTCCTGCAGAGTTGGCACAGAATAGGGAAAGGAGAGAAAAGGTTATCACATCCAAACTGCATCATCCCTACAGTGACCTGATTTATGAAATCCAACATCTTTTAGCCTCTGCTTTCCTTACTCCACCTTTGCTCGGGGGACGTGGCCGAGCCAAGGAAGGGGTAGTTGAAAGAAATGCCTTATGCTTCAGGATATACTGCCCAAAGTCCTATCCTCATTCCCTCTGGAGATGACCACATCACATTACATCCATGTGTAAAACCCACCAAGACTTCTCTCAGCTCCATATTACGTATCCATCTCCCTATCTTTGTCTGTAATTTTAGCTGTGTGTTTGTTTCTTTCCAAATCTCTAGTTTATAGAGAAACCCAAAGGCTACGCATTGTTGAGTCTCAGTTTTGTAGAGACTAAGCATGTTGCAAAACCAGCATTTCAGGGACAGCAGTGTCTGTCTTACCCGAGCCAGACCTTAGGTCATGGTATCCCTGCCTGGCAGAGCTAAATCATCTCATTTTTCAACTCACAGCAGGAATTGGCTCCCACATCTCTCAAGCCATTAGATCCAGGTACTGAAATACTGTACTGTCACATCTGGGACTAACACATCAGTCTCTTACTATATGGTGAGCTGGCAGTAGCCACTCTGGGACAGATTGTATGTAGGACCATAGAATCATAGAATCACAGTACGGTTTGGGTGGAAGGGATCTTAAAGCCTCCCACAATTCCAACCCTGTGCTGCAGGCAGGGCTGCCACCCACCAGATCAGGCTGCCCAGGGCATCATCTAACTTGGCCCCAAATGCTTCAGTGGATGGGGTATCCACAGCTTTTCTGGGCAGCTTGTGACACTGCCTCAGTGCCCTCTGAGTAAAGAATTTCCTCCCAACATCTAATCTAAATCTCCCCCCTTGTTTAAAATCACCACCCCCCTTGTCCTATTGTTATCTGCCTTGTAAAAAGTTGTTCTCCTGAATGTCCCAGGCATGGTTCAGAGGCTGTTTTAAGTCTGTGGGATGGACAAGGCGTTCTTTTGAGGTAGTTGAGGTTTTAGCTATGTGGTTGCTCTCATGGGTGGACTGTGCCAGGTTTCCTCGTGGCAAATAGCCGGCTCTGTTCTGGCCTGTTCTACTTCATGGTGTAGTAGAGCCTAAGAGTTGGCTCTAGGGACTGGCAAAGCTGCTTAAGATGGAAGGGTGCCAGATATAACAAAACAACCCCAGTGTCATTTCTCTGTGACAGGATTTTGGAAAACCAGAAACTAGGAGAGTATATGTGCTCATATTTCTTGTGCTGTGACAAATGGTAAATGCCATTTCTTTTCTCCTTTTCCTCTGGTAGGTATCTAGAGCAACAGAGACAAGTTTCAAATGGTTTCCATTTGAGCTCTTTGTCCACATTCTGCCCGTTCCTCTTGTGTAACAGGAGCCAGCAATCTTCGTCATAATATGATTTTATCTCCACAAGGTTCCACAGAGCTGTGGCATGTTTTGAATCTCCATCTCTCTGCTCCCGTCCCCTTTGCCTACAAGCGACTGATCCAGCAGCTATCTGATGGCTGCAGTGAGAGTGAAATGGAGACATGCCATTGACAGAAGATAGATGCCATCTCTTGTCTTCAGAGCGTATAGCAGAATAACTGGCAGCTCTGGGCCCTCTGGTCTCATGCTGTGGTGGGACCTGGAACAGTAGATGGCCCCAGACCCAAATGATTTGCTCTTAGAAACCTGCAGAACAAAGATCCTCTCAGAACTTCAGGTTCTTGCCTCTGACAGAGGGCTCTAACAGCCGTAGCTAGCATTGCTGAAAGGGCAAGGACCTAATCCAGCCTGTGTGATAAAGGCACTGATAGCTGTCAGCCATGAATCTGTAACTTTCTGCGTGTCAAAGCATGCACAGTTTTGGGGCATCTGTAACTGTGATGCTGAAGGATGGTGGTTCTGGACCATGTCATTTACACTGAGTTGCATTAGTTCCTTAGTTACATGGTTAAATATTTTACTGGATGTTTAAGTGGTATTTATGGATGTAAGCTGGTACAGCCAGCAAAGCCTGAAGTAAAATAAGGGGAGAGGTAAGAAACGTCATGGGAATAGCTGAGAGACAGTCTTATGGGCAGTACTAGTTGGTACTGTTTGTTACTTACTTATACTTCTTATCCCATGGATGTACAACTATGTATTTTTGTATAAAAATGACTAATATGCATACAGGGGAATGAATGTACTAGGCAGTGAAATGTGCCTATGTGATATGCCTGTTATGGTAACATCTGAGCTGAATGCTGCGTTGTTATAAGCAATTCATAGGATGGAAATCTCTATGTGCAGTGAAAATCAAAGAAGACATCTTGCATGGGGTGAATGCCAGTGCAGCAAATAGAAACAAATTTCTGTTAATAAAGCAGGTCTTTTTTACTGTTTTTTTTTGGTCTGATCAGAATGTGGCTTATCGTACTATAGGAGTGAAAATTGCTAGCTGGGAATGTCTGTTGTCTTTCCGTGGGTAGCGTCTAACACCAGACAGATGGAATCAACACTGAGTAATTAATAGTAACCGTGTACTAAATTGATGAAGACTTTAAAAAAAATCTCTACTCTTGAAGGATTACATTTGGAAGCTTCTCCAAACTCCACAGCTTCGCAGAAGCCAATACTCAAATCTGTCCTGCCAAAACAGCGTCAGCACATCACTAATTTGTAGGAGTTGGAGAACTTCTGCCTCACAACAATTTGTTGATAATTTGAAAACCTGATAATCTTTCCCCGCAATTTTACACAGAGGTCGGTTCTGGTGGAGAAAAAACAGAGCAGTAAATGATTGGGATGTTTGCATGGCAATGAAGAATTTGATTTACGGTTTTGTTTTCAGACTTTTTTTCTTTTGCCTCTGAATGATTTATTTCCAAAGAAGCTGAAATGCTCCTCACGTGCCACCACCATGAGTTCACGTCGGGGAGTTTATAAAACTTATTGGGACTTAAAATAAGGCTTGAAAAAGACACTGCTTGATGATATTATTAAGCTAATCTGGCAAATTCGTTTTTGCTTTTTAACACATTTTATAGGGGAATCATTGCTCCAGAGAAGTTTTAACAAGTAGCCGTGTGGTTTCACTATATATTTTAGAACTGATTTCTACTGGCACTGTTACATTATGGATGTCAGGCTGCAGTGCTTACAAGTACAACATGCCCCAGCTTTTGCTGCTTGATAGTCACATTGAAAAAATTCATTTCCTGATAATAACAATGGTCTTCATCCACCATATTTTAAATAAAAGTAGCTTTTGCCTGAAATAAATTATATTGCACTCTGTGATAAAATGCCTGTAGCTTGTGTAAAATGTGTGTGTGTGATGCCACCTTCATCTTCTCATGACACATGAGCAGCATCATATCTGAGTGCATCAGCATCTTTTTACAGTAAAATCCTTTGCTTTAGAAAGCAAAAAGAAAACAATTAAATCAGACACACATTGTGTAAGAAGTCTGAAGAGACTTGGTTGACCGTATTCAAAATTGATGTCATCTGTTGTTTCAGAAAACAAACATAATTCACTACTATTATTTTTGCTGGCATTGTTTGTACATGTAATGAGATGCCAGATCAGCTGGGCCATATTTGCTGTTTGTACAGATTGAGTTTCGTGGAGGTGTGTTAAATTATAGCAGAGGTGTTCTGGCAGTTTACAGGGAAATAGACGTGGCTATTCTAAGTGCCTGAGGAGCCTTTGATAATACAATCTTTCACCTAGCTGATATTAAATGATAGCTGAAAAGAGGAGACAAGCTCTTGGAAATGAAGGTCTGCAATGAAATTGCAACTTGAGGTACCTCCTCTGCATACCAATTTTCCTAACAAAGCAATGAATTCTCTCTTCAGACTTTGTCTTGCTTATATCCCTGGCTTATCAGATCTGTCCCAAACTTTGCTGGGGTTGTCTGCCTCACAGGAAATGCCATGGATCAGTGCTTCCTCTGCGGTCTCTACATGGCTAGAAACCCCACAGAGTTATCCTTTTTGGTAACTGCATTGCTTGAAATGTCAAGTCCAAATAATTGTAATGCTCCCCAAATTCTTGAATCATAAATAGCAATTAGCAGATCACAAGTGACATGGACATTCTCAGGCTGCAAAACCTGAAAAAACCCTAGGAAATTGGTTCTCCTTAGATGAATCCCAGCAGCCACTGTGCTGGATCTTGAGCAGGCAGAAGCTTTCTTTCTCCCTTTCCTCGCTGTCAGCAGTGCTGACAGCAGAGTCTTATGGTCCTGCTTCAAACACAGCTTAAAATCCTTATGATTGGATTCACAGCACATTAGCATTTTGGCTCAGTAATAGACACAGTGGTTGTATGGGGCATTTCTGGAGTAGGAGAAGCAGCATTAAGCAGCTAGCTGTTACTGCTGTGATGAAAGGCCGCATACAAGAATGGTACAGGACCATTCATGACACTTTTTTCCAGTCGTGGGAAACACAGAGACATGGAAGTTCAGCCTATGGCCTTTGTGAGTATATGACATGCACACAGCGGCTATAATGCAAGGAGATCTCTTAGGCCTATGACAATTTGCTTGTTTTTTTGCTGTGTCTCTTGCAACCTGTGTATGCTGAACAGGATTACTTGCTTGAGGAACTAAGCTGTGCCTTTAAACCCGTTAGGGATATGCTCCATTAATTGGCAAACTCTGCAAAATGACTGAGGCACACCCAGCCCATAATTCATTTTCTTTTCTCCATATTGAAATAGCAGTGTTTGATAAACTCCATACCTCTGGAGGGATGAATGAGCAAAGGAGGGGATTCTTACCTCTGTGCTGCCTCTGGAACAAATGTAAGAGGAAAGAGGAATTAATCTGGGGGCCGTTTTAAGTTATTTAGGATGCCTGACACGATCCCAGCCCCTCAATGCCACTTAATATAGTGTAAAATAGCATTTCATTGAACTGATTAGTACCATTTGAAATAAATCAGGACTGCATCATCATCAAAGTTATGCAGATAAACAAAGTTATTTCTACTTCATACTGACCGAAACTGACAACAATGAATCCAATTAATTTTTCCCTGAAGACAATGAAATTAAATCAAGATCGATGCTGGCTGCTTTGCTCCGAAATCTGCTAACAGCGTGCTTTTCCACTGTAAACATCTGCTTTATTTTTTTATTTTCTTTGTAAGACAGAGTTCAACACAGGATATTAATGGAGAGAAGAGAAATAACTTCTCACAGCAGTTCATAGGGAAATCACAGAAATACTTTCCCTATTAAAATGTTCCAAGCTGAGTTTTGTGTTTAGTCGTATCGTGAAGACTTTATTTTGAATAAGATGAAAAAAAGAGATAAACCATTGTATCATCAGACTAAATGCAATCTGAATTTCAAGTCTTACTTTTCTTTTGCCAGGTATTGTTTCATGTTGTTTTCATTACACTAACAATAAGCTTAAGTGCACTTCATGTTCATTCTAAACCTCATAAAAATAGACAAATAAGATCACATTGAATATTACGATTGAAGGGGGCATTTCAGACTCTGCCTTTGAAAGAATGTCTGTGAAACTTCTAGAGATTTATTGTTCACTGGGCAATTATCATGATACAGAATCTAGTCCTATGCATTAGCCAAGTGTGGGCAATCTTATCAAAGCTTTATGAAGTAAATACGAATATAAGTGACCTAAAATCTTGAAAATGCAGAATTCATTTGATAATTGTTCCAACATAAAAAAATAATTTGAAGGGCTGAAGACATATAAAGCAATTAGTGGTTGGCTGATTACATGCCATTTTAAGTAGAATATTTTAGTGGAAATTTTTAAAAAGATTGATTAATATCAACTTTATACATTCAGATTAACTTCAACAAAAAGTCTTAAGACGCTGTACAAAATGTATTCCTCTATAAGCCTATCTTTATAAGCATGCAGAATTCCAAGATGATTTGTGTCCTTTGTTCAAAGAATTTTGTAGAACAAATATGGATGTAGGAACTGACTGTAGGGATAAGTTATCATTGCATAGAAAAAAGCAATACTGTGCCAACTACAGTGCGTGAACTAACGTGAAGGGCAGGAAGAATTTCCTTACTTCTGACGAGTTTCCTTTCCCTCATTCACTGCTCATCCCCTACAACTTGAAGAGCAAAGTTTATGCCTTTGGAATGCAGCAGATTGCCCCAAGAGTTATGGGTTTAGATTTGTTGTCTTTTAATTTTTCCCCTCTGGGAATAGCATTCTTTTGAGGGTCTCTTGCTTCCTTGACAAACGGCACGATTTTATTCTTGGTTCCAGAATAACATACGCAGCTTGTAAGAGTGCTGCATTTTCTTTTGCTCTCTACAAAAGAAAATAAAGTCACAGAGTCTAATAAAAATGCCAGATTTCCAGGAAATCAAGACTTCTGCCTGTGTGTGTGTGCGTGCATGTGAGCATGAAGTTCAATTGCTTTTAAATTAAGTGACATTTTTATTGCTTTGAGAAATACATGCATTGCAATGGGATTTATTATTTTGGGAGATGGAATTGTGAATAAAGAAGAAGCTCTGAAAAAAAAGCTGAAAGTGATGTTACACTGAATTAAAAAATATGCAATTCATTTGTTTAAAAATAAGCTTTTAAAACACATCATGTGGTTCTTCACATGTCAGCCCGGACAAATGAAGCAAAGATGCCATCCTCTTGAGAAAGCAGGTTCTCAGGCGTATCATATTCTAAAATGTTCCCTCGCTTCATGACAATGACCAGGTCTGCCGTTAGGATAGTGTGGACCCGATGCTGCCATAAAGAAAAGGATACAGAAGTTTTAATTATGATAATTCTCACTGCAGCTCATTAATGGGCCTAATCCAGGGCATATGAAGTTGATAAAAGGCTTTCTTTGTTTACAGCGGTATTTGGAGTAGGTCCTTGCACTGTATCTTTAATCTGAAGAGATCTCAAATTACTTCACAGCTTCTGGCACCTGGCCTGAAAACACTTACGCATACGCATGCTTCATTTTCAGTCAGCTAATTGCTATTATGGACAAGACAGATGTTGGAAGAGATCCTCCAGCATCACTGAAATATATCTTCCCCTTAAGGAAACACAGACAAGAAACATCCTGGGTATGCCTGCACTGTCAGGTGGAGTGGCATCCTGCTCCGCTCCTTGGTTGTGTACCCTGCCTGCCCATACTGCATGCATATTAGAACACCCCTAGGTTGTTTCCTTCTGCAGATCAGTTAGCTCCCTCCAATATTAAATTGGTGCTTGCTGCAGGAAATAGGTTGGTTCTATAGGTAACAGGAGGTAGAGTTTGATTTCAGTGCAATGCAAATGTCATAGAATTATGAAATCATTGAATATCTTGAGTTGGAATGTATTCATAAAGATCAAATCCAACACCTTGCTCCACAAAGGACCACCCAAAATTCAACTCTCCTAGCACAGACTTACAAGACTGATGCTAGCAAGTTAGGGCACAAGCAAGCCAGAAATCAAAGAATAGTTTTTTAAAATCCACATTAAGATATGGCAATTGGGGATGCTATGATGGCTTACTCATGGTCATAAATCTTAAAGAGAACTGGTTGCAAGGTGCAGTGATTCGGTATAGGAATGTATTACCAAGAAGTGGCCAGTCAGGTACAGATAGGACTAGTTCTAGAAGTAAGACATTGCACTGAAGAAGCTGAAATTTAGGGATTAATTTAAGGAATGGATTTGTTCAGCATTATAGATTCAATGTTAGTTGCATGTCCAAGCTTTTGTTAAATGTAATTCATGTAAATAGTGAAGAAATAAAACAAATTCAGAGCCGCACAATAAAAATGCTCTTACACTGTCATCTCAGAAGCTGTGCAGTAGAAAGGAAGCAGAATGAAAGGAAACTAAAGAGGTAAAAATAACTACCAAATAGTCAGAAGTCTTGTGAACAGTGTGGACTGAGAGAGTCTACTTGTGAGTCTTCACCAAAGTGGTGAACAGGCCGTCCTCCTTGAGGAGTAAGTTTGAGGCAGTGTCACATTCAACTAGAAAACCATCAGAAAGGACTAGGACAATATTGGCGTCCAAGATGTGAGATACACGATGCTGGAAAAAAGAAAAGAAAAACAGGTGGGTGAAGGAAGGAGCAGCCATGAGTGAAGAGCAGAAGGAAATGAAGTCAGCTGTGCAAGGAAAGCTAAATATTAATATGTGCCATTTTGCTTGAGACATCAAGTTTGGAAAGGCAAAGGAAAGGTGAAGTGAAATTCCAGTGAGAATGACAATACTGAATGTTTGAATGGCATTTAACTGGAAAGGAATAAGCTTACTGTTAGCATGTTCAGTACTTACATATCTAAGAATCTTACAGCCTGTTGTAAATGAGCCTGGGTTAAGTCATTCATTTACACAAACTAGTCACTGACAGTCTTGAAACCAGACTCCAGGAGACATAACTCTAATCTCTAACCACAAGACTGGATTCCAGACAAAGCAAATGAAACAGCTGTTGAAACACATATTTATCTCTCTTTTGAAGCAACTTTCAATAATTGTTTAGCCCATGGCTTTGGTTTCAATTAATTAATGAGAATAACTTTAAATTTTCTTGGAGGCAATGCAGATGCTGAAGTTCCCTATAAAGTCCTTTATATCTCAGTGCTTTCATTTGGCCCACCTGCAAGATATCACTCAGTACAAAATTTCAGGTTGACAGTATGCGTCTTATCTTGTTGCAACATCTGGGAATATTCCGACTTTGGGTTTTAGTTTTACCTTGCTTTCATAGTGATGCTTAGCTGGTTAAAGTCAAGAATAACTGCTTGAGAAATAAGAACAGAGCATCTGCTAGCTTTGGTACTTACTGCTATTGTTACAACTGTGCGGTCTGCGAAGGCAGTCATCACGACCTTCTGCAAAATATTTTCCTACAAAACAAAAGGCTTACCTCAGTTATTTCATCCTCCTATATTTTACTTTGTTATGTGCCTTCAAATATCAAAAAGACAGACTCATATTCCCACCTTTCATCTGTGAACCAGAATCCCAGCAACGAAATGCTGCACAGGTAAAAGCAGACTCTCTAAAATACTACTTTCATTCTTTTTATCTCTCACAGTAATAATCAAACTCCAAACACATCAACAGAAACAACTGAAACTAAACACATGGTGAACTGACAGTTTTCTCTGCTAAATAGATCTCATGGCTGACTTCTGTCTGGGTAAGATGATGCCTCTTCTCCCAGATCCAAATGGCAATGGAGCAAATTGCTATACTCACTGTGGCCATGTCTATAGATGCTGTGGCTTCATCCATTATAAGAATGCTGCTCTTGCGAACAAAGGCTCGGGCCAGGCAAAAGAGCTGTCTTTGCCCTACACTGAAGTTCTCTCCTCCTTCTGTTACCATTGCATCTACGATAAAAACCAATCAGTAAAATCAGAACACAATGATTTTTGAGAGGGCACCATGAAAACTCTGTGCACTATTCCAGTGTGAAGCAAAATCTCTGAAAAAGCCAATCTAGTTAAGCAAATGACTCAAGTAGTTAAATCTGGTAAGATACAAGACAATATCTTAGTAATGTCATACACACATTATGGAAGGAAATGGATGAGCTTTCTTCACAAACCAGATCTCAAATGAAAAGGAAAATGCTTCGTCTGTGTTCAAGATAAGAGTTACAACTCTGCTGGCCAAGCAATATTCTGCAGAAGGAGCCAGAGTAGAAACTCTTTTTCAAAACTCTTTTCTGATGAGTCACCCATCTATATGTTGAGGTGCCACAGGCTTTTTCTGCAATCAATGGAAAACCAGACTCTTGTTCAGAGTTTTAGTAAGGTTATTTGCTCTGGCATAGTGACAGAATATTCATGAGGTACCTGTCAACTGCTACATGATGGTTTGGAGTGTAAGATCCCATGTAGCTATTTATATGTGTACACATTTATGCATGTATAATGCCGTTATTGACCTATATTCCTAGTGACTTGGACATACCAAGGCCTCCTGGCAATGATTTGACCATGTTCTTCAGCTGAGCAATCTCCAGAGCTTCCCAGAGTCTGTCATCGGTGCACTTGCATTCTGGATCCAAATTGAAGCTGCAAAGAAAAACAAAATAGAGGTCTTGTCACTACAGTTACAATTCATGAAGGTCTTCTGCAAAAGAATAAAGTGGAACTGTGTACCTCACTCAGTTCCCCATGGACTGTGGCTAGATTGTGGTGATCTAGGAAGTTTTCTTCCCTTTTCCATCCCTTCCTGCCCACATCACCCATCACAAACACACTGCTGTTCTTTTTGCATACACCCACCGGATGGAACCACTGAACAGTATTGGATCCTGGAGGATAATGGAGAGTCGGGAACGGAGAGTGTGAAGAGGCAATTTGCTGATGTCTATTCCGTCAATCACTATCCTCCCTGTTTAAAACAATGAGCAGAGGGCACATGAGGGAATTGCACAATCAGATAGCAGGCAGAAAGATAAAGCAAATACTTTGGCTGGGCTCCAGATGATGAGATAGCATGCCCCTGCATTCTCTCAGTGTCGTTATACAAACATGGAGAAGGTGAATGCATGTAGAAACACAACCCAGAGGGGATCCAGCCTTTTGGTGACATTGCTGCCTTTCCATATTTCTTTTCCCCCCCACCAAATTCCTTTAAAAGGAATTAGTGGCTTCTGTGTTATGTGATTAATAGTAGCACTGGAAGGATAATTTATTATGAGGGAACCTAATGTTTACAGCCAGAGTGAGAACAAGAGCAACAGTAATTAGCCACATTTTGTATCTTCCTCTGTTCTTGACTTTAACAGTAGCAGGAGATCTGTAATCTCTGTGCTTATTTCTTTTGCATAATACATGTATTTATCTACAGTCAATATATCAGGAGCCAAAAATCTCTTTGGAACTCAAGGCTGAGTAGGACAAGATAACTTTTTAACATGAGGCAGATCAGAAAAAAAAAAAAAAAAAAAAAAAGAAAGAAAAAGGATATTATACTCCAAGGCATTTTAATACCATTCATGGTGGTTCTTACATATCAATTTTACTTAAATATTTGGTTGTGAACTAGCTACATACTGTTCTTCTAGCATAAGATTACTGGAAGCAGTCACATTAATCACTCCTTAAACCAGTAGTTCATTCCCGTACAAGAAGTTGTTGTAACAGCTGAAAGACTTAGTAAAGTAAGATTTTTCCATTTCTAGTCACTGCTTCAGGTCAAAAAACATATGGATCTCGTCTGAAAATCTGACTTATGGTGTGCTAGCTGTGGCAACTGCAGACATTCAGAGTGGAGAAACATACCAGAGAAACTGGGGATGGGTACTTCATAAGTAGAAGAAAGTGGGAAGGGTAAAAGACAGCTCTTTCCTTGGCTCCTCAAGGAAAAATCAGGAACTACTAAAGTCAGTGACTTCTCCTGGACATAGAAACTTCCCTTTGTATATGGGGAAGCATTGCACCAGAGGAAACTGAATAAGGATACTGTAAGGGGTATTTTTCATCAGGCTCAACTCTTCCCTGTGAATTACTCCGTGGAGTGGCTGCATGCAGCCTTGGGAAGTGCCTGCAATATTTTCATTTGTTTGGGAGAACCTAGCCACAAACTGGCAAATACATGGATTTTCAAAGCTGCGCGTATGACACTTTGTAATTCCAAGTTTTTATGTTATTACATTTTGTAGGTTACTCTGTGATAAATATTACTGTGGCATGCTGTGGGAGCAAGATAATGTATTTGTGATAGAAGCCAGGGAGAGGGGACTTTTAGGAAAAAGTAGGGAGGAGTTGGGAAACCAGGAAAGTAACAAGAAGTACTCAAGGAAGACAGATAGGTGGTTTAGAGACAGGGAAGAAAGGGGAAGTACTAAATAAATAAGTGAAAATAGGGGAATAACATGGAACGTACACAAATTTTAAGAAATAACAAAGACATGCAGAACAAAGGTGGGTACCGTGAATGAAATCTTGACTCCAGTAAATTTACTCAAAATCTTGTTATATAATTTTTTAAGAATCAGGACCCCACTCAGAAGTGAGCCAGCTTAAAAACTAAATATGGATTGAGCTGAGACATAGAGAGGGTTGAGCACAAACGACATTAGAAAAGACATGAGCATTCCCATTGGGAAAAATCGGGGACACAGAAGGAACAAAGAAAAGATATAGAAGGAAGATCAAAGTAGAAAGAAACTGAAAGTTGGGCACAAATATAACTGTTTGCACTATTTATATATCCAGGATCCCCAGTAATTAATCAGAAACCTATTGCCATAGATACATACAGGCACAGAACCACAACAAAAGCAAGTATTAGTATTACTTATCCTCCCACATCTTACTGGGATTTCCCTTGTAAACATTTGATGTACAATGACCAAATTAGAAACATGGAAATCTTCAATAAAACAAACAAAAAAAAACCAAAAAAGTGAATTTCCAGTAGTTTTCCATATGCCCCAACAGCTCACATGTATCTGTATTATAACTGCAGGGCGCATATTGCTGCATACTAGTTCACTTCAATTATCTAGGAGAGTGAAATGCTGCAGGAGTGGAAACATAGCAAAAAGTTTCCAAAACCTTTATTCAGCTTCTGATGTAGTTGTGGGAAAATGCAATAAAATAAAAAATAATTATCAAGGGAATGGATTTGTTGAGTTCATTTCTATTCTGCTAATATTATCACAGTTATAACAAGTTAATGCAGTTATTCTTTAGGGAGAAATTTAGAGCTCTAGAGAGTTGCATATTTTCCCTCTTATCTCAAAAATGGCATATTGTTTTGTTAGAGCAAATGCCAAAAATAAAAAAAATATATATTTTTTTAAATGTGGAAGTATAATCTGTACATAATGTTTCCTGGAAGAACCAAGTGCTACTCATAATAGGACACTTTGTACTTTGAGTGATCAGGCACAACAAACCCCATGCTAATTGATTATCTTCTAAGACAGAGAAATAGGATATAAACTAGCAAAAAGTGTCCTTGTTTTCTCTGAAGAAATAAGAAGGGAGTGAGTCAGGAGACACATACTCCAATGAAAACTAACCATCAAATATGTCCACCATTCTGAAGAATGCTAAAGACAGGGATGACTTGCCACTGCCAGTACGACCACAGATCCCAACCTGCAAAAGAAAATAAGATGTTCCATATAAAAGGCAGCTGTAAGTCAGACTTGCGGTCCTAAGAAAGCTGGACTGGACTGCTGTCCTAGTGAAAAGAAAGCTTCTTCCCAATGGTCAGTGGCAGACACTGGAATAAAAACAGAAGACTGTGACAAGCACACTCTCTGTTCTATTATTGCATTGTGAGGACTTGTAAAACAAAGGTAAAAGCTGGGGTTGGGCTGTCACTGATGCTGGAGAGTGTGAGGCAGAGATTATTACACTGCTCCACCTTCCAGGCAGAAGGCAACAACAGAAAAAAAAAACCCACATAATTTAACAAATGTTAATTTAAAGTGATGCTTCAACTGCTATGGACCGTGCCTTATCTTCAGAAATAAATAATAAAAAACAAAACCTGTTTAATTTCTCCTTATGGTTTGTGCAGTGCTGAAATCCACAGACCTTTAACTGAATGGTGAACTGTGCACTGAAGAACTCATGTAACACGTGATAGAATTCCCACTTGTCCTATGAAACAATCCTATCAATCAGATAGTAAAAGCTAGGTATTTTCAAGTTGATAAAAAAGAGTGCTATTTATTTCACAGTGGGACATTACGATGTCTCTAATTTGCATGCAGTGGGGTTTCTTATCTGTATGCAGTGGGTTTGCATGTATGCATCCTGAATGATGTCCTGATTGGCCAAGGAACTTAAACATATACACTTGGCTGAGCAGTTTTTCTTTTATAGTGTAAAATCCAATTTCTGCAATGTTAGCATTGTCCTCAGAATAAATGCAATTCTAACCATGGGGGAAAAATATTTTTTGTTTGGTTCATACGGAATTTCATTATTTCTGCTTGTTGAATCAATCCATGGGGCAATGTAACATTTAATATTACTTTGATTTGAACATTTTATGACAATTCAGTACCTGAAATTTAACATAACAACAGATTTTCAGGTATATTGGGATATTTAGGCAAAAATGCTTAAACAAAATAGTTCTCTTTGACAAAACAATGATTGGAAACATTTATCCCAGGAAGATTTTTGAAATGCCAGAATTCTTCATCTGGACTTCAATGACACTATATGCTGAAATTTGAGATGTTCTTGTGTGTTTTCTCAGCTCCTGTTTGGCGTTCACCTGTTCTCATCTCACCAACTACACTCATTCTGTGCAGTGGGGGGAGGGGACATGGAAAGAGATGGGGGTCTGAGATGGAAAATGGATGTCGGCCAATAAATGACACCATCAGTGTGTTTCCTGACCCATGTCCATATAATTATCACTGTGAACTGTCATTAGTTGTGCTCTTCTGCTATGTTAGAAAACAAAATAAAGAAGGACCTGTTCCAGAAGGAGGATCATATGAAATTGTACAGTACCTTTTGTCCTGGTTTAATATAAGCTTTAACATGTTTGAGAACAGGCTTCAGGTTGTTTTCATATCGCACACACAAGTTTTCAATCTTGATTTCCCCCTCTTGGGGCCAGTCTTTTGGGACTTGAGAAGGGTCTGAAACGGTGACAGCAGAACAAAACAAAACAAATGCTATCAGAAGGTCACTTTTTATGACAGTTCCTTTTTTCCTCCCTCTTGCTGGACACCTTCATAAAACCTCGTAAGAAACCTAGCCTTTAGTTTCATGCCAAATACACTTAAGGTAAAAGAGTGCCTTCTGCTACGATGGGCTGTTTTCCAAGGGATTTCAGGACTGCCTGATGGTCACGTTAACACTTATCTTCCCAATCACAACACCTAAGATGAGAGCGTGAATGCCTAAGGAGCTCTTGGCAATGAAATGGGGAGAAGCAAAGCAAACAGAAAAGGTCAGTGCAGTGTAAACGTGCTCTGAGGTCAGTAACCGGCAGAGGAAGGAGAGTGCAAGGAAGGATGTTGTTACTGCATGACAATTTGAGCTGTTGACATTATCACAGCTCATTTGTCATCCTGATTTGCAAACATGTAGATAGGTTTTGTCTCGACTAAAGAGTTTGGTTGTCAAGGAAGCTTGCTGACCTGCAAGCTTTTTCATAACTGCACTTCTAAAACACCAAAGCCAATCTGAAATATGTGCAGAACAAATAGCAAATGGTTCAGGGAAGAGTGGCTGAGGTCTGACTACCACCATGCCTTTGTCATGTAGCCCCCATTTGCTGCAAAGATCATGCATTTGAAAGCAAGGGATTTTAATGCATTTCTAGTTTTCATCTGCCTTTTCATTTATGGGTTAGGTACGTAGATGTTTTGTCCTGAAACATTCTGATTGTACTTCAGTGTCATGCTTTGTATCCCTGCATTTTGATTTCTGTTCAGAGGCACTGGTCTATATGTCTTATGACTGCTTTTGTCTACCTTTGTCATTCAAATCAGTCCTTGCTTTAACAATCCTAGAAGGAAAAATAAGCCACACACACACACAAAGAACAACAAAACAAACCACAAAAATTTAGAGTGCAGTACCCAAGTAGCCATCATAGTTCTCCGACTCCATGTTCAAGAAGCTGTGTACTTTTTTTACAGCACCCATCTGCACCTCCAGATCAGCCAGATTCCTCACCACCCAGTTCAAATAGTTGGTTATCTACATCACAAAAAGAGAAAAAGGGTAGGGTTCAGATTTCTGTCTGTGCATCTATATGTTTGTGAGTAAAAGCCAGATAAATCTGTGAAAGTCTTTGGCCTGAACCAGAACAGTGGGTCAATTACTGACATTGCAACAGTCCCAGACTCAGTGCAACAGCATCACATACGTAACAGACCAGTCATACTCCAACACAAACAACAACCCTGACATATTAATTTACTGCTTGGTATTCTCATCCTTCTTTTTTGGAGGAGAAGGATGGAAACATCATACCCCCAGAATCAAGCTGTGACTGACTAGGAGAGTCACTTGCTCCTTAGTACTGGAAGGCACTTTCTTTAAACATACAGACACATAAGAAATCAAAACTGGCAACACTGTACATGCTGCAGTTTCTAACCTTCCAAAGACTAACTAAAGATTAACAGAGTTGACTGTTTGCAAGTATATTGAAAAGAATGTGATGGCCACTTAAATTCTATTTCCTTCTGTGTATGTTCAGATGATTCATTTATCTCTGTAGAAAATGTGTTTTGTTTTGTTTTTAATATAGAAATATATGAGAAAAATGTATTATCAATTCACTGTTCTTTCATTCTTTTATTTTTATTTCTTATGTATCATATATAATATTATATATATATTATATTATTTTTATATTTATTTTTATTACCAGTTGTAGTCAAGCAGGATTTGATAAATTGTAAATGTATTGCTTGTAGTAAGCAACTGTTGATAATTAATTGCTGAACAGTACTCAGCAGCTTAGAGAAGCTGACTCCTAGTGAGGACTGACTAGTCAAGACAGATAACTGCAAAGCAATTTCCTAAACTTATGTTCCTAAGTCTCTATGTAGAGGCCCATATTAAAAAAGAAAAACTGGTCTTATTAGAAACTCTTGATAGTCAAGCACCTTTAATGAACGACTCAGATACCCGGATAAGGCTTTAGAAAGTTCAGTTAATGAGAATACCCTACAAATACTCTTGGAGAAAGGTTTTGTCATTTATTTGCTTATTAAATCTGCCAAATACGATGCTTATTATGAATAAATCACACAGCTTCACTTCTTTTCCACTTACCTTATACAGATGCAGTAGGCATGCAGTAAATATTTTTCACTAAGAGTCAACAATAAAATTTGTTGTGAATTTAGAGGATTTAGTTGATTGTCTTGCTGATGAGTGATGAGTTTTTTGTTGTTCAGAAACACACATCTCTGTCCAGCTTTTGATTCAGAAATGTATCTACAATCATAGTTCTGTCAGATTTGATAAAAGAGTCTGGCATCTCAAAGGCCCTGCCCACAGCTTCAGCCTTCTTCACAGCTGCGCAATAGAGTTGGCAATATTTATACAAGGGAAGAGAATAAGCTTCTGAATGCCTGCAATAAACACCATGCTGCTACAAAGCTTGCGCTTATCCAGGTCCAAACATCATCCCTCTCTTAACTCCAAAGAGAAATGATACAAAACCTGTCAGGAGACAGACAATGATCCAGCTGCATCCATGCTTTCACTGGTGCTATTGTGAGGGAGGAGAGAGACAGGTTCCCACTTTTGCTGCTGTGCCAGACTTCAGCAAATGGCTAATTTGCGCTAATGATCTGTTTGCAAATACAGATTAAGTATAAAGTAGCCAAGGCAATGCAGACATCTTGGCGCTTCCAGATCTCTGCTAATGAAGCAGGATTACCAGGAATGTTTTCAGAATGAAGCTGAAAGTCCGGGACAGATTCTCAGTTCCTGGCAGATGCTCACAGTGATGTAACAGTGGCTCAAAGGGGATCTAAGGCCACCCTACGGCAGCTGCCAGGAATCATCTGCTGCAACCACGGGCTCACCAGCATTTAAGGGTAAAGCCAAATCTTGCTGCTAGACCCATACCCATATCCTCTGTATGACACCACCTTACACCTACTAGTGCATAAAGCAGCCAGCTCTGTGCCATGTGAACCACGATTCCAAAAATTCTTCCTGCCACTATCTTCATCCTGTTTTTATCCCCACTCTTTTGGTGAATTCAATTATTTTTTTTGCTCTCTGTGATGACAGTAGTCATGCTATTCCCATGATGCATTCTCAGCCTCTTTTGCTGCCTACTATGCTGAAGGACTCTTCTGTGACTCAACTTAAATTGCTCACAATATAGTTAAAATGAATTGGTTACTGTGACACCAAAGTCTTGTCTTTCCTAACCCCACCTCCTCTTTCCTACTGCTACTTGTCAAGATGGACCATGCCTACTAGCTTTAAAGATCTCAATGTCCACATTCATTCAGAATTAGATGAATAATATTGAGCACCTGAGTAGATTCCACCCAAAGGCAGAACTGGCATTTCAGCTTCTTCAGCAATGATTACATTGGTCTGTGGTTAAAAATTACCAATGTTTATGACAGCCTGTGAGGTAGCAGCATCTGACAGGTTCTGCCACGCACAAGTACAACCAACACTGTCTTGTGCAAAACAGAGTGCACAGCAGGTCCTCTTACGCATTTTAAATTTTTTCTGCTCTGCTTGGGAGCACACAGGGCCTGGGAATGGTTGTGTTTTTTTAATTGGCTCATAAAATCTGAAGCAAGTCCAAGTTGCTCTGAACTCTTTCAACTTTGGCTTGAATCCATTATTTGCAAGATTGGTTTGGTTTTTTTTTCACAATTAAGAAAGCTGGAAGATAATCATGTATATTTTAAATTACCATAAAATGAATACATGGGTCTCAAAGTTCTTGTGCTTTGATACATACCGTCAGAGCGTACAGGAGACCTAGCCCCACAAACCCCGAGTTTGGCCCTTCGGTGATGGAAGTGATAGCTGCAGTAAGAACTATGCAAGCACCAAGATAATCCTAAAATGAGACAGAGGGAGAGAGAAAGATTCTAGACAACATAAAAACTCGCTGATAATAACATTTCTTCTGTTGCACAGCGCATTCAATTTACTGAGGATTATTTCTGTAATGACACCTAGTCCTTAACTTTGGGTTGTTTTTCCTGGAAAAGACCAGGATTTTTGGTGTCCAAAACAGCCTACAGGAGCTTGCTGGACACAGATGAAACAGGCCAGTATTTTCTGCAAAGCCATTTGGGCAGGGGTGTCTTCATGTAGCTTCTCCCAGAAGAGGAGGTATAGTAAAAAATGAAATGAGCACGTGAAAAGAAATCATAAGAATGGCATAACATCCTTAATTCCAACCTTTAAAGTAAATTAATTCCACTCCTTTCCACTCTCTCTCACATCTTCCAAAACAGAAGTATCAGTCCATGAAGGATTTTGGCAGCATTTATACAAGTAATGCACATGTTTTTTGGACAGACAGATGTAAAGTGTCTACGTTATGTAGTGGGACACCGTGCATGGGGAAGACAGCCCTAAGCCTGTTCATAGCCTGCAGCAAAACACCATTTGCTTGTTGGTAGCAGTAGCTCAAAGCATTAGAACAGTGTAGTTGTGCAGCTGCCTCTGGTCTGTTAAGCCTTGCTCTTGCAGAAATTGCTGTGGAGATTGAACTGGACAGATCTGACTTCTCACAGGCTTTTCACAAGCTTCAGCCAATTTTATTGATGTGTATCTCCATTTTGAAGTGAATGCCAGATACACAGTGGTCTCATGCAGTCATCAAGGTACCTGATTCATGGGACTGCTGGCGTTCCTACTCTCCCACTGTTCCCTGCATGATATTTACTTTGGATTACAAAGTTAGCATTTTCCATCCATTTTTTTCCTCCTATTTGATAATGTCCTGCCTGGAGTCTTTCCCTCAGAGATTTAAAAAGAAGGGTTTGTTGTTCATCTATCTGTAGGATGTGTCGATGACCAGATTACAGACACTATCTTAACTGCAAGGAAATAGAAGTAGAATGCTCTTGAGTCTTCATGAGCAGCTGGGACGAGTTGCTACTGATCCCTTCTGAAGTCCTCAGTGATATTAATACCACTGCACCATTAGACAGAGATAAATGAACTATTCCTTGGTGAGACCACATTATTTCTGATGAGATTATGAAACAATGCATATTCTTGGATCAGTTTCACTCCACACATATGCAAGTTTGAGACTGAGACATTAATGGGCATTGCCACAGCTTATTCCAGGATTGGATGCGTCTCTGTTATTTATCTGTCTTCAGTGCGGAAACAAGTTCAGCATGATCTCGCATGCTGATAGCTTCGTGCAGAAGGGGAAGCTCTGACATCTTAAGAAATGGAGCACAACTTTGTTGTGAAGTGAAGGTGAGGATAACAAACTTGATGTGAGTACGAATCGTGCCTTTTAACTACTTATGTCTGGCAAAATCAAATCACAGCTCTGTTCATTCACTGCTCTTTTAGCGTCCAATATATAATGGAAACACATTTTCCATTATATTCCATTTTGTTTGCCTTCATGGCAGTCACTAAAGTTCCTCACACACTGTCATTGGAGAACTCCTATAAAAAACAGAAACCTGTCTCACTGCCACTGGCTCTGATGTTGGTAGGAGTCATTCATTTTTATGTTGAAGCCAAGCTCTGCTACGTCTTTGTGACATTGAACAGTTCTGTACATTACACAGTATGGGCTCACAGCAGAAGTAGGGAACAGCAAACAGAGCCTCTAAATCACAGCTGTGGGATTAAACCTGTTGCTGGGGAGACACTATGGTGCCTGTAACAGCCCTGGCTGACTGATTGCATGGCTCAAAAAATTACTTAAAAGCCACACTCTGCTTTGAAAGTAGCTGTTCCAGGGGCAGGTCTGCAGATGCTGCACAGTAGTAGAGAAAGCCTTATTTCAAGTTATGTAAATGTTTGTTCTTGCACTCTCTTCAGACAGTAGACATCGCAACAGCAAAAGATGAGGGAGGCTCATATTTTCTTACTTCTGTCCAAGAAAGCTGAAAAAAATTCAATGTGTTTAACATAAACAATCCTGATCTATTTTAAGTATCAGTGTGTATAATCTCAAGGCGAGATTCATTCCCATTACTGTTTTATCCTCTACATCAGGCTAAGTCTCTGTTTGCTTCCAAGGTTTGAAAACCATGGCTGGGACTAAACTGAACGTACCGTCCTGACCTCCAGCCATCTGTTGGCAGCCGATAGAAATAAGTAGGCAATGTTGTTCGTATCTGTTAGTTCCAGCATGCGTTGTTTAAACCTGGATTCATGCCTGCAAAGAGCAAAGTTGTTATATTACAACACATTACACACAAACACAAAACGATGAAGCTTTGAACTCTTCTTTCCTGCCCCTTCCCTCAACCACAGGCAGTTTGCCCTTATGCCTTTGCCAAGCTTCGTGTTACAAGCTCTTCCCTAAGGACCTGTATGTTCTGCTAGGGCTCTTTCAGGCCAAGTAGAAGTCACCTGGGCAGATTCTACAATGTTTGACATGGGTGATGTCTCTAAGGTTTCAGTGTTTACTAGGAGGCTGTAGATTGATTTGTGGACCAATACTTCTCAGCTACTCTGCTCAGATGTTTTCTCAGCTAGCCATGAACTGCCTAAGCATTTTAGCCAACTGCAGTGAGGGAATAGATCCCATGTAGTCAACAATCACTACAGATCACTTCCGAATGACAAAAATGAGTGGTGTGACCTCCACTGTCACTTCTCTCTCCCATGTAATGCCTGTCATGTTTAAAAACAGGTACAAAAATGTCAGAGCACCTGAAAGTGAAGGTAACATGATGGCAGAAGCACTGTATAGGCAAAGTCTCTGTTGATAGAAATGCATCACATTCATGATACTTTCAAATCTGGCCTGCAGTCAGGTAGATGACATTTCCTTGTTTCACATTCTACTGTCTGTTCAATAACATTTCTTGAAAGAAATTGCCAAAATTGATTCAGCAGCTTATCTTATGTTTTATCATGGAAAGTTCTTATATTTCAAAGTTTCAGAGCTGTGGCATGAAGGACCTTTAATCCTTGTTCTGCCAGAAACATTTTATTTTATTTTATTTTATTTTATTTTATTTTATTTTATTTTAT
>JAPSGF010000142.1:161010-197922 GCA_035772895.1 Perdix hodgsoniae
ATTTTATTTTATTTTATTTTATTTTATTTTATTTTATTTTATTTTATTTTATTTCATTTCATTTCATTTCATTTCACTTTATTTCATTTCATTTTATGTTTGCCTTTTCCTGGTGATACTTCATTTCTCTCTGCATAGCTTATAGACATAGCAAGCAACCTTCCCAAAGCAGCAAGTGGTAACAGCAATGATGTGGGGAGGAGCAAAGATTTGCTGAATATTCTGCTTGTCTGCCTTCCTGGCAGCAAAACTCCTGTTTTCATAATGGAAAATCTGACATGCTTAATCTGTATCTTTTCATCCACCTCCAGCTCCTCTTCTGGGCTGTTTTAGACTTTTATCCTATCAGATGACAAACAGTAAAGGTCACTGAAATTGCTTACTGATCCATCTGTGCTACTTTGTGGTAAGTTATGTGGATAGCTGCTCTATTTTATCCTGGAACATACTGAACTCAAACTACAGAGAATGACTAATGGGATTATTAGTAAATATGAACTTGCTGACAAAAAACACTGGATAATTCAGTTTTGGTTGACAGAGGAGCACAGAGGGGGAAATGAAATGGTGTTGGTTTGCACCAGAGAATCATGGAAAACTCAGGTGATTGTTATGATGCCTACTCATTTTCTAAGACTGTGTTTTACTCTCTGTCATCCAAGCCAACAGAGATGTTTTGTAAAACGAAGAGTTGAACAACTCCCAAGAAATGATAAGCTCCTCATCTTTCTCAATAGATAGTGTGATGAAAGGCCACTCTAAATGTCTTGAGAAGCACTCAGCACGCATCAACATCAGGCTTTAATTATGAATTACTGGTTTAATACTTCATTCTGATTGATACATCTTGTTGAGCCATTTTTTATTGACTGCTGGCTCACATCTGTTCGACACAGTGCAAATATTTTTGCTTGTCCTACTACAGTCCTTTCTGCAGCACTCTGAACTAATAGTCCTAAAGCTAGCTTGAAGTGATGAATCAGACTCAGGAACTGTGTAATTTATTGAGAAGATGAGAATGATCATCTGGACTTTTGACTCTATCCCACACTGCCCAATTCTCTCATGTTGGAAAGTGTCATGTTATTTAAATTCAGCCTGATCAATACTGTCTAAAATGTACAGGTGCCAGTAGAGCTGGGAAAAATATCACAACTCTCTAGTTGAGATGAAGTGGATCTAATATGTATGTAAAGAGCACTATTATGATCTCCTCTAGGAGAAATTCTACTGTGTGCAGAATGAGTGCAAGCTACGCTTATCAGGGGACAACATCAAGTATGATAGAGTCCTGCTAGCTGTAATGTAGTAGGTATACAAGGAAAATTTAGTCTGTAATTCCTAAAATAATTAGAAAAAATATATGCATGGTCAAATAGAAAGATTCTCAGAATCTTCTGGAATATTTGAATTTGGTTGAGAAGGTTAGGTCTCAGAAGATCTCTTCTTCCATAGTTTTCCTTGAAAGCCTTTCTAGTTGCAAATTTTATCTCCTAGTTAGCAAGTACTGTAGTAGTGCCTCCTGAGGTACAGGGTACATACAGAAAGGATAACACAGCTTGTAAGATATAGCACAAATACTGGAGGAGTGATGCCTGTGCCTGCACTGCATAGGAGAGTTTCCTACTGTCCAAGTAAAGCATGGTTAGACTAAACATCTTAAAAATTTAAATAACATATCCTAAAAATGTTATCATCTTTAATTCAGTGGAAACAATACAGATACTTATTACGTTGCTGAACACATGCACAAGTGTTTAGAGGTGCAGCAAAATAATAAAACAAACCCTGCTACCCTTTTATAAGATTGCTTAAAGTCTACCAAATCAAATAAGTTGCCCTCTGATAGCAAGCTACATGAGTTAGAACAGAACCCAAGCTTCTCTCTGATCATTTTCACCTGAATGCTCTGATGGTGGTAAGGCCTTCAGCTGTTTCAGAGAAATGACAGAGTAATGGTAGCTGGGTGCTGTCATCAAGTTCCTGGAGGTCCCTGGGGCAGGAAAACAAAACGGCAGCTGTTACATCTCTGCCTCATAGAAAAAGCACCTCATAATGGACAATAATCAACACTTCATGTATTCTATATATTCTTTTCAGAATTGCACAAGTTACAATTTCTATAGTGAATTTCTATAGTCTAGCACAGAAATCTCACATTTCTCTTTTGCTACAGAAGACTTTTGCAGATGACACCAAGTTGGCAGGAGGTATTGATCTCCTTGGGGGTAGTGAGGCTCTACACAGGGATCTGGACATGCTGGATTGCTGGACTGAAGTTAATGGGATGAGGTTTAACAAGGCCAAATGCCAGATACTGCACTTAGGTCACAGCAACCCCAGGCAACATTACAGTCTAGGGGCAGAGTGGCTGGAAGACTGCACAGAGGAAATGGACCTCGGGGTATTGGTCGATGCTCAGCTGACCATGAGCCAGCAGTGTGCCCAGGTGGCCAAGAAGGCCAATGGCATCCTATCTTGCATTAGAAATAGTGCTGCCAGCAGAAGTAGGGAGGTGATTATCCCTCTCTACTCAGCACTGGTGAGGCTACAGCTCGAGTACTGTGTTCAGTTTTGGGTCCCTCACTGCAAGAAAGACATTGAGGTCCTGGAGTGTGTCCAGAGAAGGGCAACAAAACTGGTGAGGGGCCTGGAGCACAGGCCTTATGAGGAGCGGCTGAGGGAGCTGGGACTGTTCAGTCTGGAGAAGGGTAGGCTCAGGGGAGACCTTATTGCTCTCTGTAACTACCTAAAGGGAGGCTGTGGTGAGCTGTGTGTCAATCCCTTCTCTCAAGTAACTAGTGAAAGGACTAGAGGGAATGGCCTCAAGTTGCGCCAGGGGAGATTCAGGCTGTATGTTAGGAAATACTGCTTTTCCAAAAGTGGCCAGGAGCTGGAATGGGCTGCCCAGGGAGGTGGTGGAGTCACTGACCCTGGAGCTGTTCAAGGAATGCTTAGACGTTGTGTTGAGGGACATGCTTTAGTGAGAAATATTGATGATAGGTGGATGGTTGGACTGGATGATCTTGTAGGTCTTTTCCAAACTTCGTGAGTCTATGATTCTATGATTCTATGAATCGTATCCCAGCCATCTCCATGGCTCCAGTCTTTGGCCACAGCTAAGCTTCTTTTCTCAGCAACATCAGCAACTCTCTCCTGGTAAAACCCCGCTGTCAATTATAGCCAGTTTAATATAATTAATATAATCAGCTCAGAACAGTTTGAAACTTCATAGTACATTATTTGTGGCTCTTACATCAGGTATAAAACAGAGCTTGTATATCTGCAAGCTCATCCATTTCACTGTAAGCATATCACCTGGCCTGACAGTGAAACCTTTCCTCATTTTCAGTATCTGTAAGTACAAAAACATTCTGAACATAAAATATGGCAGAGTATAACTGATCTAAGTAGTAGTGTATTTCAACCATTGCCCCAGTGGTTGAAATAGAGATCACACCAATACAGAAAAGATATGAATGAGAAACTTCCTTATTTTTGAAACCTGAATACAGCAATGGTGTTTAAAAGTTCCACCCTCCTGGAACAGGAATGTTTTCCAAGGCACAGAGACAAATACATCCTTCTTTAACACACTACTGTTGGCATACCAGCCAGCTGTAGAAGTATAAACAGAACAGAGGCCAGAACATTAGATATTTAAACTCCTTATTAAAATACTACTATGTTTGCACACTGTATTAGATAGGTCAGCAGAAATAACTGCTCCATGATGCTGAATGTTACAATATACAGAACTGAATTTGCTGCTTATGTTTTGATGACAAATATGCTCTATTTCAGATTTATGATGGAAAATACACAGAGGGTTTTGAGAAATGTAATGGAAAAATACAAGAAAGAGTCAAAGTGCTGTAAGAAATACTGTAAATATTTGCATTTCTAAAAATTAGTGAAGCTTATATGTCTGGAGAGTACTGCGTGCAAGTATGTTATAAATAGTGGACTAAGCTATTCATTCATCCTCCATTTCCCAGGAATATATTTTCTACAAATAACCATTTGTATTTATTCATTTCTATCATGAAGTGAAAGAACACAACAAAAACTTATAGGCCTTACAAATGATTAAAAATAATTTCGTTTAAAAGCACTTTCAAAAAAGCACTTGCTGGTGCACCTCTTCCCAGAAAACTGTAGGGAGATAAAATGAATGAGGTTGTTATAGACTTGCAACTGCAGAGCCAGTGAATGCATTCTGACCTACAGGGGTAACCAAATTCTTGTTGGCTTGCATGTTGTGGCTATCAATATAGCTTGTGGAAAAAACAGGTCTGGAGATGGATGGAAAGTTTACTCTCCTATATAAAATCAGAGAGAGAAAACATAGTCCATTGCGCGGGGCCAAGACATCAGGCTTTGTTTCCTCTTGTGTATTTTAAGTAAGACATTTAAACAATGTACACTTCTGTGTGTAGAAGGAAAGGGTGACACTCAAAAGATCATAAAAGATTTATGAATGAAGTAGAGGTTTCCTGGTTCCTTAGCCACCTTGAGACCTGTTGGTCTGCCCTGCACTGCATTAGGTTGGAAACACAGTGAGAAAAGAACAAGGTTTCCACCAAATCTTAAACAAATTAAGCAAATTATTTCAGAAATAAACTGTTTGAATTTTATCAATTCTGACATTGTGGAATTTTCTTATGAAAAAATCATTGGAAATTCTGAGAAAAGCTGGAGACAAGTAGGCTACAGTGAAGCTGAATTACTGGTATGTTGCTTTATGTCTTTGATGCACTGACTTAAAAATCAGAAATAACTGGCACAATTCTATTTCAGGCTACCTAAATAAGAAATCATCTGTACTGGATCACTCAGTTGAAAATCACTGTCTCTCTTAGATGGATGCTACAGTACAAGTTAATGCTTTACCATATTCTTCCTGTGGATACAGGGTCTGCAGTGACAAATGCTGTCTTGTAGGTCATTTTGGCTTCCATGCATTTCATGTCAGCAGGCACCTTGATGTGCATTTTTAAGTACCAGAAAATGGAGTAAAGTCAGCCAGACATCTGGCTGATTAAAAAAAGAAAACAAAAACAAGAAACATGACTGAGTGAATTTAAGAAAAAGCTTTGAATGACTTGCTTAAGATGTGTTAATAAACTACATATTGGCACTAAAAAACAGAACTCCGAGGCTCTTCTTGCTGAAACTGTGTACTCTTCAGAACCAGTCAAACCATTCTGAATATGAGGTGTTGCTGTACAGTAGAAATGGTGTTCTGCAGAATTTTTTTCCATTATAAAGAAAAAGCAATGACTGACATTAATCCAGAAAGTTATTTTCCATTCTCTACTAACTCTCAAAAGATCAAAAGCAAGGCTTTGGCTATCTGTAAGCTGTCTCAGTTGACTAAAAAGATTCATGGTCATTGATCTCCATAGTGAATAGTGTACACAACTGAAGCAACTAGTTACTTCCCAAAATGCTGTATTTGACATCAAGTCAGCTGGAAATATATTCTAACATATGGCTCAAACTCACACCTCAGAATCAGATACAATACACTATAGTCACTATGACAATTTATTCCTTTACTAGTTCCAATAACCTCACATTCCAACACAGTTCTTAAGCATCAACTTTATAAAAGAAATTTTAGGAGCAGTTTTTTAATACATACTTGGAAGCAACTCTGAAATATTTCTGGATGAAGTAAAATGCTATCCCAAGGGGCACAAGGGCAACAAGAAACCATGGAGTGGCATATGAGATCATTCCGATGGCTGATAGGCAGAGTAAGGTGGACCGGGTAAGAGACTCCAGGGTAGGAGGAATGTGCTAGAGCAAGAAGAGAAACATGTATAAGACAAAAAAAAAAAAAAAAACAACCAAAAAACAAAACCAACCAAACCAAAACAACAAAAAAACCACCCAAAAAAACCCCCCAAAAAACAAAAAAACACCCTAACAGTAGCACTATATGCTTTTTCCTATTCAGTGCCACAGGGAAAGTGAAATGATATTCTATAGGTTCATTGATTCTTGCCTCATACCAGGAGCCTGTATGTGCAGAAGTGAAAAAACAACTTAGTTGTTCTTTTTTTCTAGAGGTCAGTAGTCCAAAGACCATTTCCACCTCAATTATATAACAGAAAAGAAAGTGGATATTGACATATAAAATATTTAGAGAAACAGCATACACTTTCACAGAACCTCTCATTTTTATTTTCATGTTCTCATCACTCTTATATTCAGGATTGTAGCTCATCATCATTAAGAACTAAGATCTTCTACTACTTTTCATTAGTTGTATGCCCTCATTACTACAAATATGCAAACAGTTTATATTTTGAATTTGTCTAATATAATTTCCAGAGCTTCTATTTGCTATGTTTTTCTCTAATTAATATTTCAATGTATCTTATTCACTATCTAAATGAAAATTTACAAAGCCAAGATAAAATAAATAGAATATATTGATACGTCTACCTGATCAATTATATTTGTATCAGCAGAAAAGCGATTTAGAATAAGCCCCAGTGGAGTCATATCAAAGAACCTGTGGAACAAATTAAAAGCAAAAAGTTATCTGATTTGGAATTCTAGTTCTGGATAAAAGTCTTGATTAGGCAGAACACAAGGCTGTGTACAGACAATTTCTATAGCTAAGCAATAAAAATAAATGTGCAGGGGGAGCATTATTTTTGCTATACCTGATTGGTCCAAGGATGATTTTATTGAGGAGATTATGATGTAGATTTTTGGCTGCTGTGAGGCCCATCCACTCCACAGTCAGAGACGTGATGAGGCATAGGACAATCCCTGCTCCAGAGAGGATACTGAAGACAGCTACATGGTAAGTCTAATAAAATGACATAGACATCAGTCATAGAAGTAAACACAAGTATTTTTTTCTGCTATGAAATTCCCAAAGTACTGCTCTTTGGAACTACTACCTTGTACCAAATAGCTGAACTGTCATATTGCAAATACTTTGTGATTATATTAGTATCATTATGGGGGAAATAAAAGAGTTATCATGAAACTGAAATGCAACAAGTTCACATAATTAGAATATCTGACAGTTCCAAGATCTTTCAAACTACTGATAAGTATCCTTCACGACCTTCAAGTGATGAAACTATGAAGAAGACCAGCTGGGTAAATACAAAAGTATGCAAGTGGTTAGCCAAGGAACTCAGAGAACCACATTAGAACCTCTCAAAAACTGAGGCACTGTGGAGACTTTGGAAACTTCCACATTATTAAATTCAAGCACTACTAAAATTTCCAGAGAAAATTCTCAATTAATCTGCCAGGGCTATAACATACTTAAGAATTCTAAAAAATTGCCAAATGGATGTTAATAAGATATTTGTAGACTAGTCAAATATATAGCAATAAACATATCCTATTTATGTACATCTGAAGAGGTTTTTTTATTTTTTGTTTGTTTTTCTGCTATTTTGGCAGGACATAAGTGGATAGTTACTACTTAGAAAAATGGAGTAATTGCCATAGGAATTAAAAAATCCTGATGAAAAAGTTTAGTATGAGATTGCTCATTCTTCAACCATTTTTCTAACCTCAAACATGCTTTTCGTTCAGTTTTATCACTTTGAAAAGACTGATAAAATTTGAATTGCATTGTATTTTTGCATAATTTATTCATTCATTGTATCTAATGATTGATTTTATGATACCTATCTGTCTTTCCAATTCAATTGGTTTTGAGATAACAGCAAATAATTACTTTAGAACATTTTCTCTCTCTTTTAAAAATTATTTTATTCAGTCAGGCTCCAAAGTATGACCCACCTTTTCTGCGTTCCGAACTTGATCAGCTTTCCTGAATTCACTTGAATTGTCTATGGATGTCCATGTAGCAAGCCAATAGTCTATAGCCACTATAACTGAGTGTTTCAACAACTTCGAGAAAATCATCAGAAAGAGCAGGAAAAATCCTCCAGAAGTTAAGTATCTCCAGCAGGTTTTCCATGGCATCTTTGTTCTGAGCCTCAGGACAGTTGACATGTTATCATCTTCATCTTCTTCCTCTTCTTCCTCTATGACTCAGATATTTTATCAAGTTAGCTTGGATTCAGTACAATTATATATGGTTTTACTGCATGTGGTTGACAGTTTTTTCTTTGAATTTTACTTCTTAATGGCAACATTCAATTTGTCATTTGAAAACAGAAAATGCTCTTAAGACTTCCCTATGCTCTTTAAGTAATCTATAGACTGTCTTTGACAAGTGACAGTTTTGCTAATAAAGTATTTTTATAACTCAAGTCTTCAGTACTGACTGTATTAATATAGAGACTAGGTCTTTTCCGACCTGTTCTGCTGCTTTTGTTGTACTGTCAATAGAATTCTTTGGGTTACATGCAAGAGTACAGAAAGCTCACTCAAGTTTTCCAATCAAGAGGCTGTGTCATTTGTTGCATTAAGGAATTCTACTCTTACTTTATTTAGAGGTACTAAAATTTCGTCTTTCTAAAAGAGTGTAGATTTAGGATTAATGTTTCTTCTAGCCTCCCACTGACTGTATAATAGTTTTCATATCATCACCCAATTAATGCTAGACTTCTGCTATGGGAAAAATATATTTCATATGTGCATAAATATTACAGTTTATATTTTCTCAAAATAAAAGGAAGATGCATCTGACAGCTTTCCAGGCCACACTTAGAAAGAGAAATGATTACCTGCTCTTGCATGATAGCTGTAAACTAACAGTAAATGCAATTCTTGGCAACCGCAAGCTGACATACAACTTACATCTGACTTTGAACATTAAAAATGAATCGTCATTTTCTTGGTAGTTGTTTTATTTTAATTAATTTTATTTATTTTAAGTAATTAATTATTATTATACACTTTTGAAAATTGGATACATCTTGGGACACAGAGACTTCACGTACTTTCTGTAAGTCTCATAATAAGTATGGATGACCTAGAACGCATTGTCAGTTTATGTTTTAGCCCTTAAGTTACTGATGTGTGTTTTATATTCTTAATGACGCCTAATTTTTGTAGACATTCTATGGACTGTAAGCACATATCATTTTTCCCTGTATTTTCTAACTCATTCCACAAAAAGATAATAGCTTCCAGTTTCTGAGATTAGGTTGCAGGCAAGGCTTTCCTCTACAGAGGATCTTGAAAGTGACCTCAAATTAAATTCCTCCACAAATTCAACTGATAAAGTGTACTGATGACTGCACATAGTAAGAAGTGTTCTGCTCATATTTGCCAGAGAAATAAGAAGACACTGTAATATTTCCATCTCAAGGACTTTGGTATCCAGCTCTGCCTATTGCTCAATGATTGGGAATCTCTTCAAAATGCAGCTGTCCAAGCCCCAGAGACCTATGACCTAAATGGCAATCATGAATTTCACCAGATTGAACACAAGGACCCAACAAAGAGCCTGCAAATAGCAAATCTGCATTCTGCAGTCATTCCAGCCAACATTGCCATGAGACTCCCTGCGATTAATGCTCCTATTAAAAGGAAGCCCGTAGTTCACCTTTTCTTTTACCTGGTACCATCCAATTGTTTCTTAGAAGTAATTACTCCATTTACACCTGGTGTGGCATCCCAAGGATGTTCTTGATAGGTTGTGCTGCCAGCTGCTGATATACAGTCACTCTCTAACATGTTTCTACTTTATTGTTATGAACTTCCAGGTTTGGATATTCAGGTGGGAAGGCAATGATATACATGATAATAGAATAAATAAATGAAATGATAAAATATACCTTCATCTTCATCTTCCAGTTGTGCTTTGGATTCCCTGGGGTACATGGCCCTTCTAAGAGTTTTTCTCTCCAGAGTAGTCTGGTCAGCTTCCATATCCTGTAATAAGAAAACTTAAAGATATAAATAAGAAACAATATAAATAAGAGTGCTGTCTGCCACTGTCTTAGCAGTAACATTAACCTCAAAGAGACTTTATTTGGATCAGTTAAGCCACAGAATATAAAGGCACAGTATTTTAGAATTTATCTTATAGAAAATCCCTCTTTGGCCACTTTATTCCTTCTCTTTTCCTTGTTCATTCTGGTATGATAAAACCTTTTAAAACAGTTCTTAGGGAATCCTGGATGATAATGACAATAATAGAACATAAAGATAAGAAAGAATTTAGGAAAACCCTTAGTCTGCCTCTTGCTGAAATAGATCAGTTTGGTACAACATTCCAAAAAGGTGTTAATCTAATGTGTTCTTAAAAACCGCTCATGATGGATCTACCACACACTTCCCGGACAATCTATTTCAGTTCTTTAAGCTCCTCACGGTTCATGTATTTTTTAGTGCCTAGTTTAAAACTTGCTTCCTGATATGTTAAAGTTTTGGTGGTTTTTTTTTGTTTGTTTGTTTTTAATTAACTGAAAAATATTTCTTTGCCATCCTTGCCTGTTTACCTTTTCCAATTCTTGATCTTGGCGATTCATCAAAGTTTTCCAGTGTTCATAGAGCTCAATGTCATTGTTTTGGATATCCTTTAGAGTCCCTTCCCTAAGCACCATTCCATCCTTCATTGCTATGATCTAGGGGAAAAAGCATCCAGTAGGTCTACCCAGCAACATATAGAGCATAATCACTGATGTGAATCCTACAAGACATGTCTTAGAATTGGTGACATTACCATTATACACATTTCAGTGTTCATTGTATTCAATATTTAATAATAATTTTTAAAGTTTATTGACACAGCTCGAAAACTGAAACTTCTATAAGCCAGTCTTATCTGTACTTGTAAAAAAACATGGATAAGCCATAATTAGTTATAGTCATGACTGCAATTGAGTCACAATTCTCTTGTGACTTCAATAAATAAAAAAAAAGTAAAAATAAGATGTTTTTTTTTCTATTGTAAGAGCCATATTTTGTAATGTTGCAGTTAGACACATGATATATAGAAATATATAACCAAGGGGACACTCTATTACCAAAAGCAATAGTAGAGTTGTTAAGCACTTATACTGCTAACTTCAAATGTATATTGTTCATTACCAAATCTGCATCATGATATCTCTTCCCTTACCCAATCAGCATGTGGTAGATACTGTAACTTATGTGTCACCAGAACAAGAGTCCTCTTGTCTTCTTGAAGAAACTTCAAAATTCCTTCCTGCATTAAGTGATCACTTAAGTGAATGTCCAGAGCAGAGAATGGGTCATCCTGCAATCAAATAAAAAATAATAATACAATAGGATTTTACAAAATGTATATTTATATTTTTAATTAAAAAAAAAATTTAAAATTTTTAAAATATAAAGCATTTGTCATTACTAATATTTCAACATTTTCTAATAACTAAGACCTAGTTAAAGGGCTTCAGCATGAAACAGTGAGCTAGAATCCGTTATTCTTCAATTCATAGTAATAGACTCATTTAAGGTTTTGTTGTCTAGATGTCTACAGTGCTGGTGCCACATCAATAGTGTGGAGTAAACCTGATCAGTAGATAGGAAGTTTCAGGTAGATCTGAAATTTCCCATTCAAATTTGAAAATGCTGGAACCCAAAATTAGGCTTGGGCCTATCTGTGGTGGGAAATTCACACAGTTAAGGTAAAGTTGAGTCAGTAACTACACTAATTTCACCCAATCTAAACTGTAGGTTTTGTTGGTCCTGACTTAGAGCGAGTAAGAGCAGTAATAAAATAATACTCAGATGTGCAAATGCTTCTCTAAGAAGAAAACCAAGTCCTACCTGAACAGGAGCCTCCTAAAATTTTTGGCATGCCCTGGAATTACTATCAGAGAATGGAAAGTCTTCCTGAATCTACAGAGTTCTGCAGCAGACTGTTGAACACTCAGTCTGTTTATAGCTCAGAATTAGTTGCATTATGGTGCTTCTTATCCAGAAATCCTGCTGATTTCAGCAGGATTATGTTGATACAAGGTACCACTGGGAGTGAATAAAAGAATACAATCTCCTCTTTCAGTGGAGACCACCTCCATCAGTCTCTCAGTATGTTTTGAAGTTGCTTCTTGATGGCATTTTATCTCTCATCCCCATAAGTTGGATTTTTAGTCAAATATAACTCCCTACAGTTTTCTAGAGCTAATGTAAACTTTTCTAAAGGTAAATACAAAGAATAAATGATAGCTTCATTACAAACTTTTCATGTTTCACATGAAAAAGAAAAATCTTACCAAGAAGACAATGTTGGTGTTCTGATAGAGTGCTCTAGCCACACAGATTCTCTGTCGTTGGCCACCACTTAAATTAATGCCCTAATGATATAATAGATCAGAAATACACAACTGTAAATAAACATTATGACAGGAATTGGTAAATGTGAGATTTTTACAATTATACAGCTCCAATAAAAATGAATTGGTTAGTTAAATTGCTAATCCTGTTGATAAACAAACATAATCCTCCCATAATAGTCAAAGAAAAAATGGCTATTCATCAACTAACCTTGGATAGTTAATACTATAATTATGAATTATGAAGAGCTTCTCTAAGCATAGTATGCTTCTTAGATTGCAAAATCCAACTAATGCTAACACCAAATTCTGCAAGAAAAACTTGAGAGACTGTGAGCAAAATGTCCCCTTGGAGACAACTGAAAAAGGGAAAAAAATGTCAAGATGTTGTTTTAAATGTCAAAAAAAAAAGAAAATCGAAGTGCAGTTATTTAAAAGGAGCACACTAGGATTTTTTTTCTCTGTTTTTCAAGAGTTTATCAACCATTAAAATGGCACTTTTGCTTCAGGCATGTCTACTCTATAGTTCAAGGATGAAGTGCCTACCAGTCATGCATGACCCTGAGCTGTTAGTAAACTCACTAGTTTTTGTATTGAGACCTGTGCTATAGCTGTACGGGACTCAGTCATGTCTAGATGCTCAAGTATTTAATAAAGGATGTTCAATCAAGCTTTATATGGCCATGTATGCATTGCTGGGATACCAGAGTTAGCTTTTTAATATAATCTCACACATATTCAGATTACAGTTGATATGGGCTTGCCAAGATTTTGGGAATAAAGCCCTCCTGGATTAAGATCACTGCCAAGTAACACTATTTTTTTTGTAGGACCAAAAACACAGTATAAATTTCATGTGGTCTTACAACAACAGAACTCCACTATACAAACACGCTATAAA
Organism: Perdix hodgsoniae; assembly: GCA_035772895.1. Lineage (NCBI taxonomy): Eukaryota > Metazoa > Chordata > Aves > Galliformes > Phasianidae > Perdix > Perdix hodgsoniae. Next base: position 174,112 of record JAPSGF010000142.1, read on the forward strand.
AGGGCCATTTCCCCCCTCACTTCAAAGCCTATTTATTCTAGTGACGGCTAGAGATGTAGGTTTGTTACACTGTTCAGTGACAGTAAATTCACTGAAATAACTCCAGTATAAATCTTTCCCAATTTTCTTATGAAATCTGCACAAACCTCTTCCCTTAAGGATCTCTGCTTTCCACAGCATATCAAAACATGCAGTGTAGTCATTCCGTGGCACAACAGAAAGCGATATATGCAAAATACAGAGGCAAAATGTGATCTCTTAAACAAAAGACACTGTTTAAATTTACATCTGTCCTCTCCAGATAAGAGATTACAAAACAATATTGTCTAGTGCCATAACATCTTTTTCAGTGTGATGACTCCTAGACCACTGTAGTAGCTAACACAGAACAGATGAGTAGCATCAGGGAGACTCTTCTTAACACACAGACTAAGCAAATATGAAAGCCTTCAGGTTATTTACCCTTTCTCCAATTTCTGTCTGATCACCAAATGGTAGTAAGTCAATGTCAGGCTGCAGAGAGCACGCGTCTGTAACGGCTTTGTACCTATAAAACCAATATGATCATTACAATTATTTAACCAGACACTTAATTCATTAACACAAAAACCTTCCAGCTCAAATTTCCTGCTAAATTACTATGGCTCCATGATATTTGGATAATTGCAAAAAAAAAAAAAAAAAAAGTCAAAAACACTGAAAAAATTAACATACGTATTTATTGGAGATCTTTATTGGCAAGGTTGCTGTTTAAAGACTCAGTTACCCCAGTTACTGACTATGTTCTTCTTCACCACTGAGCAGTTTTGTTGGACTCTGGAGTATTTGAAGGCATTTTTCAATGAGTTGTTTTTCTTCCCCTTTTAGGTGCCTCTTCATTTTCTTCAGTGTGATATTAAAGGGCAGAGGATCCTTACAGCGCTTCTGATCTTTCCAGAATCAGAAAACCACTCAGAAATATTTGAAATTTGTTGTGAAGCTGCTAGGCTCAGGTCAGAATCAGGTCTGAGATCAGAATATCTGAGTTGTGTAATTCAGCTTTGCTCCTTTGATATGAATGAAGTTAGACTGATGGACAAGCTGAAGAATCTAGTCCCTGACATTCTGGAAACTTATTTGGATTTTGAGACATTTCTTAACTTTTATTAAGTGGGAATGGAACCAAGCAGCTTATCAAAAAAAAAAACAACAACACTGAGAGGAATGAAATGTATTTTTAAGATTTTAAAACAAAGCAAGTATTGCTTTTGTTTTACTGAAGTCATTTTTTCCACTGCATTTGTTAGCTGGCCTTTTTGGAAGGACATAGGACACAAGTACTGGGCAGGCAGAACAGAAACCACACCTCAGCTTTTACACTCCCTTCTCCTGTACTTCTATAGGAAGAATTAAGCTTATTTCCTGGAGGAACCATATCTGCATTTGTGCACTATTTTTGTGAAGTGAATGCTCCATCAAGCTGGTCATGGCAGGATAAGGACATAAGCTCCGTGGAAATACTCCTAGTATCTCTGTTTCCAGCATTCTTTGGCAAGCCCAAGCTCCATTAAAAGAAAAGGCAAGGCTGGATAAGGCCCTGCGCAACCTGATCTATCTGTGGTGTCTCTGTTCATTGCAGGGGAGTTGAACTAGATGGCCTTCAGAAATCCCTTCCAAATCTAAGCATTCTATGATTCTATGATTCTAAAAATATGTCACCAGCATCCAAAGATGGGTTTCATCTCACGTAAGTTTAGCTGCTTGAAAAATGTACATATGGCTTCTGCTGTATCCATGAGAACCACTTCTGCCATGTGATTCCTCACACACATCTTAGATACACACTGCCAGAAGGAGAAGCCAAAACCCCTTAAAGGAAGCAGTCAGGGTTTATTGTTTGTTTGTTTCTGTGACTGGAATGATATTTACCTCTGTTTATTAAATGGACTCCCAAAGATAATGTTTTCCTCCACTGTTGCGTTCAATAGCCATGGCTTCTGAGCTGCATAAGCCACTGAGTATCTGTTTTTACTGTAGATAAATAAAGAGCATTAGCAAAAAGCAAAGCACCCACAGTATGAAGTGTCTGAGAATCGGGAAATAATACGTGTTCATAAAAAATACAGAAAAACACATAGACAAAGCAATTGTTACAGAAGTAAAGGGAAGAACTGCAAATGAGATGCTTGTGTTAGGGCAGCACCCACTCTCTCCACTGATGGCACAGTCTATATCCTATGTTATCCCATGTACTCTATTCTACTATAAATGGCTGATACCTACCTCGATTGAGTAAATGCAGTTTCAATCCAAAAGAGGATTACAAATATTCAGAATAATTAAATTATCACAAAAAAAAACCAAAGAGATTATTTCTTTCTTTTTTTCCTCTGTCATTAGAATAGGTGATGAAAAGGCATTGTTCAGATGTAATCAGTATACTTGACTCACTGCTTTCTGAAGTTTTAGATTACTGTACCAGGCTGTGCATATGAAATACATTTTTTTTTCCAGGTAATATTTTTTCCTCTAAATCTATTAGTTGCTCAGTGACCAACATGGTACTGGTAGAGAAGACAATTCAATACATTCTTGGAAGGAATCATTAGGCATGTTAGTGATGGGCTGATGATTGGACTTGATTATCTTAGTGGTCTTTTCCAACCTTAACGATTCTATTTTTCTACAATTACAGAATCCCAAGTACTTAATAGACTTACTTTTCATTGTGTTTAAAAGCCTCACAAAATATGTAAGAATATGAATATTCTTTATTTCTGTCTGTTTTGCCTGTGTACTGTGGCTAAAAATTTGGTGTAATACCAGACATTCTTCTGATATGCTGAGATGTGTGAGGAAGCACTGTTAATGGCTTGTCAACCTAAACTTATCTTTCTTTGATTGTCTTGCTTCAAACCAAATATTTGATGTATCCTTGAATGTAAGTATCTAGGATTTGCTGTTGAGAGAGAGGGTGCTAGGGTATGAGTAATAGCTGGTTAGAAGCAGTCAGTAGTACCCCAAAATTTTAGCAGTTCATAGACATTCAATATGGACTAGCATGAAATATGTCCACACCAAATAATGGTGTGAGTCCCAATCACAGCTATCTGTGCCACTACTTGTTTGTCATTGATGGCATGTCTTTTTGATTTAGCTTGCCCTTCTTTTAAACCTGCAGGCCATCTCACAGAAAGCAGGGCTGGAATCAGAAGCTGACTTCAGCCAGACCACAGCCAGCTCGTTTTGCACACTGTGTGCCTTGCTCCATCACACCTGTCAAGCTGTGTTAGCAGCAGAACAAAACCCAGTGCAGAACAGAAGATATGCACGTGGGAGGGTACACGTAATGATGACTTGTATCTTGAGGCCCTGTCTTGTGAGATATGAACTCCCAGTGATGTTGAATAAGAGTTGGAAGTGCTCAATGTCTTTCAAGTCTTTGGCCTTTCTGAGGTGCTGGACTTCAGACTGAGGTAGTGGTACAGTGGCTGGGAAAGATTGGGATCCAGCGGATTTAGCACAATTTGCCAGTTATTTCTATAGTAAATGATTATCAACAGTAAGGAAACAGAGATGGCTGGAGGGTAAACAGATGAAAGTTTGAGGAAATTCTGAAAAATAGTGCATTATGACACACTGAAAACAGAGATAATACCTTCTGGATGCTTCAAAAGAAGACTCAGTTTCATTTACACTGCAAGTTATGGTAAATGACATTTAGTAAGCAGAAAACACCAAGAATAACTTATTGTGCAAGTTTTATATACAGGGGAACTGTAGTTAAGTACATATTTTAAGAATAAAATATCAGTTTTTGTTTGTCATTAAAAATGAAAAATGTGTCTTACAGTCTATTCAAACTGACATTGTTAATGTTGCATAGGAATAAGAAAGGTTGACAAGCAATAAACCAGCTTCTCCATACTGTTCCACCAATGACTCGTGGAAGCTGGCAACAACTCTAATGTCAGATTTCTTCTGGACCAAAGAGAAGCTCTGCAGATAAAATTCTGCAGGGTGCAGGTGACACGTTTTTGCTTTTGAACCAAAGCAAATTTTGAACTGGTTTGTAACAGAGAGACTGCATCAAGCTATACATAGCACTGCAGCACCTAGACTTTTCTTAAGAAGTCAGCCTCACTTCTTAAGGATCTGATGAATGATTTTGCAGTGTTCTGTGCCCATTAATTGACTTATTAACAGTGTCAAGGGCATGGAATGTCAGCCAGAAGAGTTCTAGATCAGCAATGATGCTTGCTGCCAGGAATGACGGCACATCACTGCAACTGCAAACCCTTAGAGAGTAAGTTTATGCCAGGTGAATGGAAATTGGCTAGAGAGAGAAAGGACTAAGAAAATGATATTACTGTGTTATTTGTCTCACTTAAAACAAACAACCGAATGAGCAAAACAAACAAATCCTCTCTTCCCAAATCTACAAACCCTCCAGATTAAATACTACTGCAATGGAAATGTCTGCTAGCCTGCTAGAATACCATAACTGCAGCTGTACTTATAAACAGAGGATCCAAGTCATCTTGTTGAGGGCAGAAAAATTCTAATAGCAGAGCCCTTATTGTGCCAGACTCACATAGTAAACATCTTCCCAAAGTGCCAGAACTGTGCTGCACATCAGCTCTCTCAGAACTTTGATAATTCAAACTTCTTTAAGTGAGCAATCACTGTGTTTTCTTCATGCACCAATTACCACAAAATATGTTAGATCAGCCCTGTTGATTATCTCAGAAGAGAAAAAGAGGCACAAAAGGAAGCACAAAACAGATACCGCTTCATAAAGGTTGGTCCTTTATCAGAGAAGTTTCCCACCTTCTCTACAATGAAAAAAAAGTCGAAGGGAAGCAAAAGATGAAGAGTAATGAGAGAATAAAGAGAGATCAGAAATTATGTCAAGCCAAACAAAAAAGAAAACCTAAACTTCCTCTATTAAAAAAGCACAGACTTCTATACTTACAATAGTGCATTAAAATAGTGGAGAAGGAAAGGGATAATGCTTTCATGAATGCATTTGGGGATGACTTCAGAAGTAAAATTTGAGAAAAAATGGGCACAATCCCTACAAAACCTTAACAATTCCTTACTGATATTATGTTTGCCATTATGTTCAGATAGCTTATCTGAATGAGCAAGAACAATTTTTAGAAACTCAATTCCTTAAACTCTTCTTCCTTGAATAGACATTTTTCCTTGCAAGCTTGACAATTACACTTCAATTTACTTGAATTCTAAGCTCTGTGAGAACCCACGTTTTCTAATAATCTCACTAATAAATATATGCAAGGGGATTAAGTATTTGATTATGTGCTTTCAGTAGAATTCAGTAGAGTGATGTAATAGCAGGGCATGGGAGAGGACTGAAGCTGAAGCTTCTGAAATATCTAGAGATTTTCTTTGCCTGCTGGAATTAGTAATCTTTGTTCAAATTTCTTTATTCATCAAAGTATGGCTATCTATACTGACTTCAGCTACTGCCATCTATATGGCTAACAATTTATCTATCCATGGTTAATGCATTCCAGTGCTTTCTATGAGATATAGTGGTTGCAATCTCTTGGTAGGCAGATGTACTTGGTTATCCTTCTAGGGGAATGCTGACTTTTCTTAATTTTCTTGAAGTCTTCTATAGCTTGCTTGCAGAACAAGCCATTTGGGGGAGGATATATTTTATTCAGTAACTCTTCAGGTTTCCATATTTTTAATACACAGCCACCAAAACAGGGTGTACAGAGATGAAGCGAAAATGAGCTCAATGGTAACAGAAGAGCCCATATCCTGAACTTGTGGAAGCAGGAAAAAAAATGGTTTTAAACAGAGACAGGGAAGGTTTAGGTTAGATATTAGGAGGAAGTTTTTCACACAGAGGGTGGTGACACACTGGAACAGGTTGCCCAAGGTGGCTGTGGATGCCCCATCTCTGAAGGTATTCAAGGCCAGGCTGGATGTGGCTCTGGGCAGCCTGGTCTGGTGGTTGGTGACCCTGCACATAGCAGGGGGTTGAAACTAGAGGATCATTGTGGTCCTTTTCAACCCAGGCCATTCTATGATTCTATGACTTCTATGATTCTATGATACACAGCAACCTGTTTGCACAGAAACCAGTTCAATGGACAGAAGATAACCCAAGTGAAAGGCCTTCCACTTTGCTACTCTTCTCTGTTTATCTGTCTGAGAATAGGGTTCTGATTCTGGCTTGATGTGCATGAGAAGAATACATGTCCCTGCACAGTCACCACATCCATTCTAGATGGATCAGATGGATTCAGATCATTCAGATCTGAAACAGGGATGGCTGAATCGCTGAATCCAGATAATCTTATTCTTCAGTTTTTAAGAATTCTCTCTAGCTGACTGTTCGCCAGGAAAACAAAAAGTCAATTCCTTGTCTAACATTTGTGTCTCATGTAACTAGTGAAAGCTGAGGTCTGGCCTGTAAGGTTGGTTCTAGTTCATGATCTCGTGCATGCTTTCTTTCTCCAAGACCCCAGAATGATGACAACTTAGGCAATAGGATGTCTTGTTCTCACTGCAGCTAATCACAATGGCAACAGAGCATTCAAGCCTCATAATGAACTTTCACAATAATGTATTGCAGGATCGCTCCAGTATTAACAGTGGCTAAAGTCTGATACATCATTACTATACTGTTTTGTTACACCTGAATTCACCTAGACTGCACTTCCTACCTGGATCAATAGCTATATTATTCATGCATGTTGAGTCACATGGAGAGGTATCTAAGGGAGTAAAGAGGACCTTTACTATGATTTTGTAAAGTACAGGGTCCACTTACTTAGGTAAATAAGTGAGGCATTAATCTCCCTGTCAGGCAGTCTGAAATTATCAGCAAAAACCATGCTTGCATCAGCGATAACAAATACCATTAAACAAGTACCAAATTATAGTTTTCAATGAAAAAGATACTTGATAAGGCCTGAAATGATTGCAAAAACTTGATTTACTCATTTGGTTATGTGCAGACTGACACTATGATCCTACCTTCTTGAACACTGTGAAGCTTCAACATTATTTCATATTTTTAATGCAGTATACTTCAAACATTGCTCTATTTCCTTAATCTAAGATTTCATATCCTTCCATAGGAATTGATCTGAATCTCTCAAACACATATTAAAAAACAGTTGCGGGAATAATTATTATCTACGCTCTTCTGATTTCTTTTTTTTTCTTAAAATACTTAGGCAAAAATCCACCTCATTGTGAGGTCAGTGTTTCCATGATGTATCTCAAAGAAATTAACCATGACAAGTCACATATTCTTTTTTCTATCAAAGCTGAAATTTGCATGTGACTGCACTGAAGTTAGTCTTGCCTTGGCTCCAACTATACCTACTACTCCAGTGAGATCATATGTTTAGAATAGCTGACAGAGAAATATGGCTAGAGAACAAGAAAATGGCACGCATGCTAACACAGGAAAGCAAAAATATCCAGCTTTCAACATTGCTGTAAGAAAAAAGATGATGACGCAGGTTACTTACTTCAATAAAGGGACGGGGCAAAGTAATATCGGTCACTGTGACAAAATTCATCCTTTCAACTGAAAGAGCTATTTAGGAAGAGTTTGGCTTGGTAGATTCAAGGAAACAGAACTGATCTTTAAAACCAGAGAAAAAGTTTTGGGGTTACAACACGTCTCTCCAATAACCTCTGTCTAGCCTATGCTGGAAAGGAGGTTGCTGTCTCACTTAGCTTCCATAGTTCTCATTCATTGAGTCTGAATCTATGTAGAACCAGACGCCTGACCATCCACAATTCCCTCTTCAACAACTTTTTCAGAACCTTTGCTCTTTAGTATTCAGCACCCTCAGTCTGCTTTTTGTGTGCATACTGTGAAGAGTAGCGCTGAATTAACTAAAGTTGGGCAGATATCAGGAAGGGGAGACAGCATTCCTCACATTTTATTATCTAATCCTTTTTTTCCTTCAGCTAGCAGAGTGGTGAAGTAAGCCTTTCCCATATAGTACACCAAACAACACCTCTCAACTGAAGAAGCTCCAGCCTGTAATTCCCTCACTTGTGTACAGCTGCAGCATAACAAAGCTGATCTAAGGTAGGAATCCAAATCAGAGCATCAGTTTTCCTTTCACGTTGGTTAACTGTACCATCCCTCCAATGCTTCTTGAAGAATCTCATTATTTGCAGAACTTGAGTTGAAAATATTATGTAAAGTGTTACTAGACAATAAACACTTCTGATGAAACACAACAGACATGAATTGCACCTTATTGTTGTTACTGCATGTTTTTTTGCAACAAGACTTCACATATAACGACTAACGTAATTTAGAGCTGACTCCCATCACAGAAGGTGATGGGATAATATTCTGTTCTTTCTATGCAAAATATTCTTTCTATTCAGGTCATCTGCTAGGGCTAGTATACTAGACATTAATTACCAGACTAGATATTTTCTCTTCCTAAGGCACCCTACTTTATGTGCTCTGACTTTGCTCTACCTACCCTGAGCCATGAACAAAACAGCAATGAGTTTGCTGATGATGCTTTTCAGAAAAGATCTAGGTAATGCAGATAGGTATTTCTTTAACAAGCAATTCTGAGACATGAAGTTTACATTTCTCACAGCAAAATCCAACTTCTCCTTCTTTACTGAAAAGAACAATTAGTAGTTATATGATACATACTTGCTCCAGTGAACTTTTCCCTCCAGTGTCTGCATCTCTCCTAATATAGCAAGGAGAAGTGAGGACTTGCCACAGCCAACTTGACCCACAATCATTGTCATCTGACCTATGATAATGATAAAAAACATATTAAAAAAAAACAACAAAAACCATAAAACAGGAAAAAAAACCATTCTTCTCAAGTCAACAAGACATAGCTAGATCCAATTCTACAGCACATGAGATTGTTAGTATCCACTGTGTAACCTGCCAACATTGCATCTATTCATCTGTAATATATACTTTAATTGGAAGTACAAGGTACACTGTAAGCTCCAAAAGGATGAGAATATTGTTTGGACATGTACAATCTGCAACTAAAAGATCCTCTAATTTTTCTCCATTGCTGTACTATTCCTTCTTCCCGGCACTGCTTTCCTATCTGCAGTTCCTTCCTACAGTGGCATTGGGAATTTCACAGCATTCATCATAATCAAAATAAAAAATAATAGTTTTCTCACTTGCTATGTAGATCTTCCAAAACAAATCTGTAAATATGTGGAACTCCTAGGCAAAAAATACTGTGGAGGCACTAACCTTACAAGGGGCAAACTGAACAACTTGAAAGATAAATTCATTAAAGGCTCCTTGACAGATCACAGCATGAAGGTCAAGGAATGCACTGAGATGAAAATACTTCTATACTGGGAAACTGTCATATTGGAGAAAGGCAGGAAGAGCGTACTATATGACTGCTGCGTCCTAGTGCACTAACTTTTGCCTGCTGCTTTGAGCAAAATCCTGGACTAGATAGACCCGTGGTCTGAATGAATCTAGAATTCTCTCTCTTTTTTTTGGTTGTTTTATTCAAAATAATAATGAAATTTTCTGCAACTACCCTTTTAATATTTATTCTTAATGTTTATGTTCTTTCTATTCTTATAATATTAACAATATAATTATATGAAAAATATGTCTTTTTTTTATTATTTAAAGCATTCTAGGTTAACAATAAAGTTACACACCAATATAGTTTATAACCTTGTATAACTTTTGATTTTGTTTTTTTTTTCTTTTAAAAAGTGTTTTAGTGCTTTTAGTAACATTAAGAAATTGAATTAGTGATTAGAATTAGAATTAGTGATGTTATGTATTTCATATTTAAGATATGCTTTTATCCTACCTGTTGGGATTCTGATATTTATATTGGACAAGGTAGCTAAACCACTTCCCCATGAAAAGTATCCGTTGGTCACCTACAAAGAAATTATCACGTATCAGACATAGAAAAATATGAGAAGTGAAAAATAGAATGTGTAGTTTGGATTTAAAATATGTTACTAAACACCTTAGGGGTATGATGACATATGCTCAAACACATGCAAAAAAATGCAAGATAGGTTAGCAAAGACAGCCAAAATTAGAAATATAAGAGGCTATATACATAAATTATATACAGAATGAAACGCAATAAGATGGTATTCTTGAGCTCAGCTTTGTTATGCTAGACATTTTCACTTTGTCAAGTAAAAGATTAAACACTAAAAATAATGAGAATAGGATCTCACAGGTTACAGTCTAAATACCATAGCTTATCAAGCAATGTGCCATTCTGCATACTGTGATATTATGGCCTATTCTAAATGGATTCCTAAAGTACTAATTGAACATTCTGAAGGTTTATGCTGGACACACTGGTTGTTTTTTGTTTGTTTGTTTATTTGTTGTTGTTTTTCTGTGCATAACTCCTTTAGAGTTAACAGAGGCAAGAAGCATTATTTGCATAGAAAACAAGGACATGTATGGGGAAAATTTGTCTAAAATGACTAAAATAATATAATCATAAATTATGTGTCATAACAAATGACAGAAAATGACATAAAAGTTTTGATCTTGATTCTAAGAGTGAAATAGAAGTATAAGAAGGGAAACTCTAAACAATCTCTTAATTTCTGCATATGAGATTCTCTAGTTTTTGTTCCTTTAGACTCGTGATGCCTGTTATTCCCAAGAAGATAAGATAAGCAATATAAAAAGTTGGTCTGAAGAGAAGCCTTCTCACTTTATTTTTGTTTAAAGTACTAATTTATTTAGGGTTTTTTGGCTTGTTCTTGGATTGGACAATTTTCCTTTGGAAAAGCAGCAGCAATTGCACTCTCTCGTACTGCTGTAGGACTGAGCAGAAGAACCTGCTGTTTGTAAAGTATGTATTGATGTTTTCAGACCACCTTGATTGCAATGTCATCTGTCTCCACAGGGCGTGTTTGCCTTCTTGATGACTGTTCATAGTTTTCAAGCTGATACCTTAAGGGCTGCCTCCTGTTAATGGCCTTGGTGTGCTACATAGTGAGGCAAAAGAAAAGAGAAAAGTTGAAATTTGCAAGAAAGGACAGCACTTGGTTTCTTAGCAAAAGAGAATCTGTTCCCGTTTCTCCCACAACTCTTGGTCACAAGAAGAAAATGCTTTTCAGTATCTGTCATGTACATACTGCAAAATTTTAAATATTCTTAACTGAAGCACAGGAATTGATCTTTTGATGTTGTTTTCCCATGCATAACCATCTCACATTTCAGCTCTCCCAGCCTCTTCAAAGCACTATGTAGGTCTTCCCTACCTGAGGTAGCTTCAAACAAAGGTATATCAGTAAAAGTGTAATGACATGCAGAGCTATCATCTTAGTTCTTGGTTGCTTTTGTCAAGTTCTAGTCACATTTCAAATTACATCATTACATACAGTTTTAAACAGTTGAGTTAGCTAGCTTTAGAAAAACTTTGAAGTGTTTTCCCCACGTCTGTGGGTATTTTTTTTATATGTTTATTTTATTTATGCATTTAGGTTGACTGGTTGGTTTCTCGCTAAAATGATTCCTCACATTTTGCGCAAAGTCACTTGTATTTAGCACATCTAGAAACAGCATTATGGAATGAATTTCTATTCCACAAACTTTACTGTTGTTTTTTTAATCTCCAGTTCTGAATTTCCCAGGGCAAGAATTGTTCTTACTTAAAAATGTCCAACGTACCATGATTGTACTGACAATATACACTACAATCCCCATAACCACACAAAATGCACCTGGAATAATTTTAAAAGCCAAGAAGGCTGAATCTGATCCCCACATAAGTGTGTTGGTTGTTCTGGTATTTCTATTACTATTGGCACTTCAGCAGAGCTTCAATGTGTTTGAGGACTCTTCATGCCATAGAAACTCAAGTCCCTAAACAGAAGAGCAAAACTGGTCAAGAACAGAGTCAAGCAAGAACCCCAAACCCCTGAGCACTATCTATAGGGCATTTGCCTCATACTGGGCTCTGTGGCCTCTCTGTTTGAAATTCATTGTCAAAAACCAGAACTTACAAGTCCTGTGTGCTTCTTACAGGATTCATAAGCTACAGAATTGTCCCCACCTCTCCAGCTGTCATCTCCAATCTCATCACTGAGTAGAAACTCATTCAGCTTCTGTACACTTAAAAAAAAAGCAAACACAGGATGGTTAAATAAGCCCAAGATACTAAGAGTACATTTCCAGTTTTCTGCAGCCCAGCCAGCAGGATACACCCAAAAGTATTCCAAGAAAAGTTTGCAGGATACATTCCTTTGTCTTTTGGACCATCTGTTACCCCAGTGAAAAATTATATATGTGGTAAAGGACACATGAAAATAATTAAACACTGTACGGGAGCTGGAAATGAAGAGGAGAGCTAAAGTCATGTGATTTCTGCTAGAGCTCTGTGGGAATTATTTCCATCTCAGCAGATTTCTCTCTGCTGTACTTCTTCCATGTCTACACACAGGACTTACATAAAGTAATTTACTTGTCTACATCCTCTGAAAATGCTAATGCAATAGGTGCATTCTGAATACAACTTTGGCATAAACAGCATTCTAACAGGACTGGATAATGCCCCAAACTGCACAGCCATAGCCAGTCTCAGAGCAACACAGCAAGAGTTCTCTCAATCTACTTCATAAAACTCTTTCATGGAAAATACAGCACACAGGTTCAATACATTCTTCATCACAGAAGGACATGATTCTCCTTCTGTCCCACTTTCTTTAAGTATGCCCTAAGTATAGGGCTCTATATCATTCTGAGGAAGGGATCAATATAAGAAATCACCTGTCAAGGTGATCAGGAGAAAGCAGGAGAACATACGGCTTTAGATCAATGATTTTGAATATTAATATGAAAATGGGAAAGTAGACCTGTTGCAAGGCCTGTATGTTTATTCTGCATGAAATTAACAGTATCTGTTTAAGCTATGGAGACACATCCATTATTTCATCTTGCCAGTATAGCTGTTCATATCTTCTGTTTTGAAAAAGAAAACTTAGATGTCTAACTACAGTAATAATATTTCAGTCTTTCATAAGGATATCTGTGTCAAGAAAGAATTTCTCTTCAAGAAGAAAAGAAACCTCACTCTGATCACCTTAACAACACAACAATCATTATTTTGTGTTTGAATGAGGATAGGTACTCACAAAGGCTTTCATGTTACTGGAACTCTTTAAAATGAAATGGAAATTTGGACCAAAATATTAGGGCTTAATCATAACACAAATGAGTGCATACTTATATATATATATATATATATATATATATGATTGATGGTGGACATTCTTCATTCTTCACTTGGAGGGTGCGATGCTCATGGGACAAAGATTACAGGAAAGAAGTTTGTCAAAAGCTGGAGTTTACTTAGGCAAATATGGTATTAAATAATGTTCTGAGGGATGGCCAGCAGCGATAAGGAAAACGTCAGCACAATTTTGACATCAAGGCTATGCTAAATGTAGTGCAAAAATGTAGAGGCTAGTATGATTTATAAGGGAGAGTTGGTATTTTCCACTAGGCAGAAATCATTTTCAGCATAGGGAAAATCTCTCACATGATTCCCCTGCTGTTTTTATAACTAATGTTTGTTTATTTATTTTATTTAATGAGTGAATGTGGTGCTGGTAAATTACAGCTATGAAGCTTGAAGTCGCCTTGATCACTATTCCAAGGAAATGTTGGGAAGACCAGTATGATCTTCATGTCATGCTAGTGCTTGGCATCTGACACATTACTGCTAATCAGGTGTCAGACTCTGCTTCTTGGGACAGCTTGGCAGTGTCTACATAAATGCCCCAGAACCATGACTATTTCCATACAGACCTCTGATGCAATAAGTGAAGGTCTGAAATTTCTCTTACTACCAATATGGTCCCTTGAGATTAAGTGGTCTATAACCAAGAAGCTGTTTGGCAAGTTATTTGCAGAAGCAAATGCCTGACACATACATGCTTCTGATGAGCAACACATTTTATAAATTCCTTTTTCTTTTTTTGAAATCTTTTCCACTTTGTGCCAGCTTCTTTGCTGTCCTGCCATACAGATCTCTTGCACTCAGGGACCAAACTCCCAAATGTCTGCCTTGACATCCTTCCTCTCCTGCACCTCTCTACTGCCATTCAGGAGAAAACAGAATTTCCTTTGTAAGAAAAAGACCCGTAGTGCTGTTTCTCTTGTGTACTTAGTCCTTCAGCACCCAATGTTTCTCCAACCACCTTCCTATCAAAGAGATTCCATGCTACTGCTAGACAGTGAGAGGTGTGTCAATACTGAATTCTCACTCAAAGCACCATGTGTTTTGTGGAGAGGTCAAGTTTAGCCTGTTGCTCTTCCTTGCACCAACAGGGCAAATCTTGTGAGATAGCTCTGATCAGCATCTCTCATCTTCTTCTGTGTTGGCTATAGCCCATACAAGCACTATGTGAGAAGGGAAACATCTTCATCCCAAGAGAGAACAGTGTGGCTCTGAATCTAGACTTCCAAATTTGGGGAATTATAAAAGGAACAGAACATTTAGTTGTTTCTGTATCATGCAATGAAGAGAAACTGTTATTGTTTTCTTTCAGGTATTATCAATGTACATTGTGAGTCTCACCTTTAAAACCCCTTCCAGGTGAGCAAGTAGAAAAAACCTTTTCTGTAACACCTTCTTTGTTGTATTACTGAATGTAGATATTCAAGAGCTGGAGAAACCATTATAGAGTAAGCTGGGACCACTTACCTTACGATAGCCTTGACTGCAAAACGAACCACAGTGGAAAGCAGAAACAATGGTGTGACTAGGATATGGAACAACGACAGTGATGCAAAGGCCTGGGCAGGCTGCAGAGGACTGTCACTGATGTATGCATAAGTCACAAAGGTCTGTCACATCAGAAGAAACAGGAAATTATGTATAAAGACTCTTGAAAAAGATGAGTAAAGAAAGCAAGGAAATGTTTTGCTTAAAAATGCCAATAACTGCAGATCTCTGACATAATTCCAGAAAATTGAAGGGAAAAGTGACTCCTGTTACAATAAAAAAGATTCAGAAAGTTTGCCAGTGATTTCAAGTGACTCAGACATTTACAAATGAAAAAAAATCTCTTAATAAAATTAAAGCATTCAGCTTTGTGAAGTCAAACCATTAAGTACTGTGAAGTTTTGTAACTGATTTCAGTGTGTTGAGGAAGCATGCAATGCTGACAAATCAGTAGAAATGTACTAAATGTTGTGCTTTTTTCCCCACAGATGCAGCACCATAGATATATTCCACACAATCCTGGTAAATATCACCAGCACAATCTGAGGAATGCCCTCAGAATTTGGTTTATGAAGAATTCTTGCTGACCAGCAGGCAGTACTTCCTCTAGTTCATTAGACTGACACTGAAACCTGGCCAGAGTACAATCAGAAATTTATTTCATCTTAAACTCCATTGTATGCTTTCATGAATACTGACGTGGTGGCTTACAATACAATTTGTAACAGGAATGATTTTCACTGTTAGACAGCAGGAAAGCAAAGCCACCTTAACACTCTTGAAAATGAGAGATTCTAAAAATATGTTTTCTTTCAAATTGATACGATTATGTTGAGGGTTTTGTTTTTTTTTTGCTTTTTTGTTGTTGTTGTTTTTTGTTGTTGTTGTTTCCTGGTTGTTTTTTTTTTCAATTAAAGCTTATATTTCCATTAGTCTTTAGTTAGTTAGTTTATGAACCCAAATCCCAACTGATGAAATAGCACTACATTGGAATGGGCATTTCTAATATAATGCTACCCTCCAGCCAGTGGGTGTACTCATCTGCTGTTTTTATTAACAGTAACAATGGCCCTGCAGTGACAGTAGTGTCCTTTTTTTGTTTGTTTGTTTCCTCTCCTATTTCCCTCCCCTTTTTTAAAGAAAAGTGAAAAGAAAAATTCTTACTGCAAGAACAGCTGCTATTGGTATGGCTGCATTCATAAAAACTAGGAATGGGAAAAAAAAAAAAAAAAGCATCAGATTACATGACATATATAAAATAGCCTTAGTTCTATGACACAAGAAAAATCTGTCTATTTCCAATTAAAATACTTAAAATTCCAAAAAGGAAAATTCTTCTTCAGGAAGAAATTGCCTTCCATGATAGAAAGAAATCTTTAACACACAAATGAACAAGCCAAATAAGTATTTCCTTTGTATACTTCAGTGAATTAGGATAAAAAGTTTTATGTGCATAATTGTTATGCCACAAAACTAAATCACCTATCAGCTCTTCCTCAGTAAAGAAATACAATTTCTGTCAGACAATTATTTATCTTTGCTAGTCTGTAATCTGCTAATCTGTAATCCGCTAATCTGTAATCTGAGCTTCTGATTTTGTTACAACTTTTAATACCATAATTAAGGTGACAAAAAACTTTCTGAAAAAATCAACAAGATGTACTGTCGAGTTTCTATGCTACATATTTATCATATATTTTGTTTCAAGTATGTTCCACATACAAAAAATGTTATAGGCACAGATGTGTCTTGCTCTAGCTGAAGTCAGAAGGAATGTTGATAATGGAGAATCCATTTCTGAACGCTAAAAACAGTTACTTACTGGAAAGAGATGTATGAAGTGCAAAGGTTTTGAGACTGGTGAGTTCCTTCATTCTTGTTTCCTCCACACTCTTACAAAATATGTGCTCCCAGGCGTACAGCTTTAATAATTTAATGCCTTTTAGTATTTCATTGGTTTTCTTTAATCTCTCTGTAGAATAGTCCTTCATTTCAAATGAAAACAAGGATAAGTAATCGATAATGGTTTGTAGTTTTAATGAGAATGCTTTTTTCCGTTTAATCTGTTCTCAAGTTCATTAAAGATGTATATATATTTTGTTTATGAATTTGCACAGGCTTTCAGTTGTCACACTGAGTAAAATAACATGCAATTTCAGGCTTTTTGGAGATATTAAAATACCTACAATCAGAGGGGAAATTAAATGACTCTATTCGAAGAAGAGAAATAAAATAAAATATCTGAACCCCTCAGACAGAAGTTGAAACTCAGGAAGGTAGAATAGTAGGTAGATATCCGTAAGAATAGATAAACATGTAATTGCTGATAGAAGATTCATTTTGGGATTCATACAGAATGGTCATGAAAGTAGGTGAGGTGTTTATTCATATATTTATCTAATCTAGCTAATTGCCCCACTCCAGAAAACAGTGCTCATATGTTTTGGTAAAATCATAATCCAAATTATTTTGTGAGTCAGAAATCAGAAAAAAAAAAAAAAAAAAAAAAAAACCAACCAAAAAAGAAAGATTGAGACCATTTCTGAAAGAGTACAGAAGATAAACGCTATCTTGGTATAAATTGTTGTAGCTCAACAGAATTCAAGTATACTGAAAAGTTAATCTACTTGCCTATAATTTGCTTACTGAATATTAAGATAACAAAGATCATTACATATTTGAAGACTCACAGATCAAAGGTTGATCAAAAAAGTTCAGAGATGGTGAGAATAAGGTTAAACACTGGACAAAGCATTAGAAAACATTTGTAATTGGTGACATAGACAAAAAGATAAAAAGTGTAGAATAGATATTAATCAAACAATGTCATCAGAGTTTTAGAGAATGCAAAAGCTTGGAGTGAGAGTGTACTGTCTCTAGCCATTTCAGAGGAGGATTGTACACATTCTTTAATAATGTGCTCCCATAATTCATCTGTCATTTGTACTATTTGGTAACATCCCATGACATACAACATTTTAATTCAGAAATAATATCCTTTCATGGAATTGAATTCAGAGAAATCTGTGCTATTTGGGTGAAAATAGTCTCTGCAGAGAAGGCAGGTCAAGGCCCACATACTTTTTCGAATTATTATCTGACAAACACTGAGGTACTTTTCTGAGGCAAGAAGGGCTGCTGAGCCATGCACGGGGAAAGAGAAAGGGAAGATTGTTGGCATTTAGAGATGGCTTGCCTAATCTTCTGCAGTGAATGGTTACTAGCAACAAGGGCAGAATCCAAAACTGATTCCCTGTTCTCCTTTCCAGATCAGAAGAACCACGAAAATAAATTACTCACCAGTGTGCTCTTCTGAGCCTCGGCCAACTTTGTAGCTATGAAGTACTGTATTGGAGCTAACAGTACAATTACAGCAGCACCAACCAAAGCACTCATTCCAAGCAAATTATAAAGTAGGATTACGCCCATTATTATCTATGGAGAAAAAAAGAAGCATAGAAAAAAAGGTACATTTCAATACACCAGAATGATAGCAAATATTATATATGCATACATTTGTTCTTGTAATAAAAAAGCTAAAAGATTCACAGGAATCAAGTGAGAATTTATTTCAGGAGATCACATTTAGAAAGTGAAATTAACATTGAATTTTAGAAAGAAAATTAACATAGACATATTTATTTTTGAATATGAACTGCATGTTTTGTTTTAGTACCTGTCAGTCCTAATTCTGGACAATATTTCCACAGAACTGAAGCAGCATCAAAATGGTTGGTTCTTGCCCCAAGGCATTTGACAGAACCACTGGCCTCTTATTTACACTAGATCTCCTTACATCACTCTGGAAGCATTCAAAGCTCTTGAAACTGTCATGAATCACTTTTGCCTTCTGTCCTCTGGGTCCTCTTCAACTGGAGACAGAGGCACATCTGAGACAGACATCAAAGCACAATGCTGCACCAATGTGCAGGGAGTGACACAAACCTGAGCTTCTGCTTCAATACTACATAGCTCTGTAGGAAAGTACCAAGATGCTGGCTGAGCTCTACAAAGATGATAGGAACACTTTCCACAAAGCTTTACTTGGTAATGATTTTGATGCAATTACTGTGATTCTGGTGCCAGAGTTAAGACAAGTTCTACAGCATTAAGTATTTTCATATAAAGCTCCACTTCAAGGTACAGAGATATCCTCAGTGATAACAAGGCATTCAGAACTAGTTCCCTACTTCGAGTCAGATCTCTCTTTAAGTCTGTATTCTTCTACAGTATCAGAAATAATAATCAGTGGAGTTCAACATTTTGAAAGCGTTATTTAGTTTTTCAGGCATCTGCAACATAAGCTAACACACCCAGATACCTTTTTCTTAGCACAATAGTACAAGGTTACAGGTCATTTCTACTTGGGCTTAACTCTCTAGCTCTTACTGTGAGCTTCATCCTGCAATGCGTTGTTATCCTTGACAGCAGGCCATACATTGGTAGATACACAATATATTTCCTAAGGTTAACCAGTCCTCTGCAGTCTATGGACAGTTACGCTATCATTAATCATGCTGTGCAGATGCAAGTTTGGTATTTGCTATAACCTGTTCTTCCTGAGGAGGGGACAGATTTGACAGCAGCTGCTTCTTGGGACATTACTTGATGCTTATTTCATTGGCAGAAGGCAAGACAGGATAGTCCTGTCATTTCTTTATTTTATTTATTTTTTTTTTTAAAGAGCAGTATGGTTCTAATCTAGCCCTTATTTACCAAGGGTTATTTCCTTATCTTCTTTCTTTTTTCTTCTTTTTTTTTTTTTTTCTCAAAGAGGAGATAGTTGAGTTCATCAGGCCTAAAGACATCTTACCACAAAAACAGTGTCACTGAGATCGGCTTTATAATACTTTTAGAAGGAAATAGTAGCTATTTTCCTTCCATTTCTCCTGTTGAAGGAGAGCTGTAAAATAATCATTACAATTAATAGAGCTTAAGTGCAGGAGCCCTGTGCAGCCCAGGCCACAGATGCTCACTAAGTTACTCATTAGGCGCAAATTGATGGGTGAAGCTGTGCTCATTCTTGAACAAAGCTGTGGTTAAGCTGTCTCTATGCTCATTGTCTTCTAATTCCCTGGGGCTGAACTACAAGAACCAGTAAAATCAACAGAAACTTCCTCAAAAAAACCTGTTAGAGTACTGGTGAGGAATGCCATTACAGTTCTTCAGCAGCTGAGACAGAAACTGTTTATTAAACAGTAAATGGTAAATTTAGGCTATGTATACTTAATTATTCACTAGCTACAGGAAACAGACCACCTGTTCGTTTAGAAACACTCCAGTATTATCAGCAACACTTCCAAATAAACCTGAATAAACCAAATAAGCCTTATTATTGATTTATGACTTAAAATAGAATCCTCTGTATTATTTCTAACTTCTGTTACTATGCAAACTTCTTTTGTCTTTTTCCCCATGAATTATTTTTATCACCTAAACCTTACCCTATCCTGAAGTATACACATAAAAGCAATATTTGTTTCCATTAGTAGTAATCATATTGCTGACTATTACAACAGCTTATTAGAACAGTTCCAGGAGTTTCAGCAAGAAGTGTGGCTTCTACCCCTTTTTTGACTTGTTTGGTGTTGGTGGGGTCAAATGTAGGTTAGAACCATTCCATTTCCACCCAAAACTGAACTTCTGGAGTTGCTAGAGGGTTCAGGCACTGTGGAAAATAAGTACGGCTCAGGTCCTTAAGTTATTTAGCCACTTCTGAATATTTCCTTTAGGTTAATGATTTTTACCTTGCCTTCTCACACATTTGCTTTTTCCTCTTTCCCTGCCTTGCTAAGGACTAGATGTTTGCAATAATTAAGCTTGTTTAGATCAGAGCTCCTCTGAGCATTTCATTCAGCCCAACAGTCCTGCCATCAGTCAACAGAGCAGAATTCAATTGCTTTTTATTCCTACCACTAAGCACAGCTACAAGTAGGCACTGCAAATGCAATGCTTGGCACTTCAGAGATGTTGCTTCCATGCGGCGGAAGAAAAAGCAATGATTTGTGTCAGTAGGGGAAGACAGGTGAGCAGAGAAAAGACAACAGGCTATCATCTATCATCCATAAAGTCACAGACTGTACCCATGACAGCAAAATCATAGTCAAAAAATCCTCACTTTGCCAACCCTCAGAGAGACAATCTCCCAGATCTATGACATGTTGGGGCACATTTCTGCTTGTTAGACCTCTTCCTGGCAAATGAGTGTGAAGTCCATTGTTAGAGGTTCCCCTTTGGATTAGGTGGTAGTCTCACAGATGTGTACTCTTTTCTAATGGACTGGAGGATCCCAACATTATGTTCTTATTTTGATGCTCTACCTGAACAGGCATAGCCCACAAATTGGGGCACAGGAACAAGAACCACATTAATTGATTTGTTTCTATGGCAACCAAGTTATTGATTTGTCCCAGTGTCATCTCTCCCATGGACAAGTTGGATGTAGAAAGCCGCAGGATCTTATTGTATATCATTGCCTGTGGAGGGAATAAAATGGTATTTATTAAAAGAAAGTCATTAGAAAACAACAGCAGCAGCAGGATGTTTCAAACTGCAGTGTTGGTGATTACCTAGCAAAAAGCCTTTCTCTTACTTGAGAAGCGGCAGAACAAGAAAAAAAAAGAGAGATAACAGACTTCTAAAACCTCCTAAAGAATTGCTGTTTAATGCAGACCCAAAACAGAACAGAATGTCAACAAAACATGAAAATTCAGGAGACTGAGCAAGGAATTTTTTTAATAAACAATTGGTGAGGTATCTACCAGAATTTTAAAGACAAATACTGTGAGATTAGTTGCAGCTATGCTCAAGCATCACAGATTGTGGCTTCAAGGAAATTTTAGAAAAAAATTTTTGCTCTTCCTCCTGTTTTATCTGTGAGCAGGGTAGATCCTGTAGAATTCCCATTTTGGCAACTGGGAATCATAAAAACATAAGAAAATGATGAGGTGCTGTTTCTTCACCAAGTGTACCCCTTTCTGTTGAAACAGCTGCATCAATCACAGTGCAAGCACAAAGAGAAGCCTTCACAATTGTGCAATATTCTGCGGTTAGCTACACCTGGGAAAACATCAATTCCAGCTTCAGTTTTGTACAACTTTCCTGCTACTGTCTGTGGAGCTTTGTCTGCAGATGTCCTGGCTACAGCCCAAACTGAGTTGGAAATTCTGGCTCTTGTTCATAAACATGACTTTCATAAGGGGTAAATGGATGCTGGTTTTAGACAGCTTGGGGGAAGAATCACAGGGTTCTCTGTAAAAGGGCATAAATGTTCAGAATCACCACTCAAGTTTCACATACAATGCCTCAGTAAAACATAGCTAGGGCAAGGATATGGCTGGTAACTCTGTTACAGTCAGAATAGCTCGTAAGTAAATACAGAGCCAAAATAATGCTGCTTATCTCCAGATGACTAACACTTTTTGCAAATATATGCTTATGGGTGCATAGAGTGAGTGTTACACTTCTGCATATCATTATAATGGTTCTATTTTTTGGTAAAAAGAATTGCTGCCATCAGTTTGGCAGTGGTATTACCATTTCCAGTTTTCTGCATAAAAATATAGTCGATATCTTCTCACTAACTATAGTTGTTAATTGAGTTTTTACATAAAGGATAAGATAAATGAAAGGATGAAGGAGGAGCATTGACATGTCTTGGGAACAGATTTGCTCACCAATAAAGCACCTCGTAGATTGATGCCAGTTTCTGTAGTCACGTAGTAGGAGGCCTGCAGGAATGTCCTTTGCAGGATAAGGGCCAAGAAGAGGAGAACTGCCAAAACATAAACATTCTTGAGGAATTCCTCCGAGGAGAGATATGAATCTGATGGATCCTTCAAATGAAAAGAAAAGGAAAAATATGATGACAATGACATAGGATTATCTTTTCTTGAGATGCTAGATATTAGGAAATTCAGTCCTTGCATTAGAATATGTAATATTGATGGTATTCCGGGAAAGTTGCAGGAATTATAACTCTCGCCATTCTAAATATTATGTATTTGGATAGAAATTAAACTCTCTGCTAATGTTCCAAAGATTTAGAAGTGCAACTTTTAGCAATTCTGAAATAATATTTGTTAGCAGAAGAGGGACAGTGAGATTGCCACGTCTGTCTTATTCCTTAGATTTTCATTTGAATTCTGATGATTTGGTAGATAGAAATACAATTTTGCCTGCATATGAAGAAACTACAAATAAATTATTTTTGATAACACATGACTGGTTTATTGCATTGATACTGCAATATTGATTATGTTGTATTTGTACAGTATAGGAACAATTCCTTCCAGAAATAGTCTATGATGTCTGTGAATTCTGAGTACAGTAAAAATGTATCTGCAAGTATTTCCCAGGAAATGAGATGTACATGTCTCAATAGGGGAAAAAATTATTGCTTATATAATTTTGTTTGCCTTTTTTAGTTTCTGTACTGTTTGGCTTTGTTCAGAGAAGGAAACAAATGTACCAAAATACTGCTAGGAAGGCTGTTTTGGCATTTCCAATCCAGCTGGAAGCAGGATATACTGGGTTTTTAAAAAAAAAAGAAGAAAAGAAAAGCCTGTTCTGCTGAAATGCCCAATCTGATGCTGAGATGAAAGGTCTAGTAAATACTGGAAGATAAACTGCATGTCTACACTCTCGAAGTCTCATCATTCTGGATTACTGTCACCTGCAAAAGGACTAAAGGCAGGAGAGAGACCTGAGCTTGTAGGCTCGTTTCACCACAGGCACCTCACCAGGGGAGGGTAAGACTGAGCATTAAGGCAAAATTATCATGAAGATGGTCAAGCAGCAGAACAGGCTTCCTAAGGAGGTGGTTAATGCTGCTTGCCTGTGTTCATGTAGCATTTGCACAATGCCCTCATTAACATGCTTTAACTTTCAGTTGGCCCTGGATTGGTCAGGAAATTGGACTATTCTATTCTATTCTATTCTATTCTATTCTATTCTATTCTATTCTATTCTATTCTATTCTATTCTATTCTATTCTGTTCTGTTCTGTTCTGTTCTGTTCTGTTCTGTTCTGTTCTGTTTAGTCCTATCCTATCCTATCCTATCCTATCCTATCCTATCCTATCCTATC
>JAPSGF010000142.1:197932-222778 GCA_035772895.1 Perdix hodgsoniae
TATCCTATCCTATCCTATCCTATCCTATCCTATCCTATCCTATCCTACCCTACCCTACCCTACCCTACCCTACCCTACCCTACCCTACCCTACCCTACCCTACCCTACCTTACTCCACCCTCCCCTACCTTACTCTACCCTACCTTACTCTACTCCACCCCATGCCACCCCACCCCACCCCACCCCACCCCATCCCATCCCATCCCATGCCACCCCACCCCATCCCATCCCATCCCATCCCATCCCATCCCATCCCATCCCATCCCATCCCATCCCATCCCATCCCATCATCTTAATCTCATTCTATTCTCCTCCATTTATGAAAGACACCCGGTGGCTGGGTAGTCTGGGTCTGGGATGAACCCATCATGTGGCTTGCAGGGAATTGTTTCTCATTCCTAGTAAGATATCTGCTGTAATAATCAAGCCATAAAACTTCCAAAGCAGTATAAGCAGTCAAATATTGATAAGTACTTAATGAGTCAAAAACACGAAAAAGTGCCAAAGTCTAAAGCGTCCAAATCCTGCTGGAATAACAGGACAGGGTTCCTTCATCAGCTAAAGAATCTTGAAAATGAGGGTTGCTTCAGTGCATGATTGGTCGGGTATATGCTTTCTCTTAATATCCTGGGTCATCTAACTTTCCCATGTGTATATAGAAGGGATAACAGTAACAAACTAAATTTTGTGGCCACTTTTATCAATGCAAATGGAGTTATTAGGACTTAAGGGGAATAACCATACAATTAAATTAATTTGCATAGTTAAAGCCAGAGAGAATTTAAGAGAGGCTCATAATGGCAAGAACAACCAAGGGAAAGTTTATCAAAATATGCAAATTGAAAGCAAATGTATTCTGAAATATATCCAAGAGAAATAGTGAATATCTGTCACAGAGCCAGAATGTTGAAGTGCTTTCAAGTTTTCCAATTTATTTTAATCTTCCCTTTAGCCAGTGTTGATTAAAACATTTAAAAATAAAACACTTCAATGAAGAGTGCAAAAGGAAAAGGTGCAAGTTTCTAAATTTGAGATCCAGAAATGAAAATTTGCAAGCAAAACTATCTTGTTTGTTCAACATGAAAAAAAAAAAAAAAAAAGATAACAAAATCCTATAACAAAACAAACTAAAACTCCAAAACTCTATTTTTGAGGCAAAAGACATACTTTGCTATTTGACTCTGTGGCTCACATCCAACATGTTGAGGCTCAAATATGATAAAGAGCTTTATTCGATAAGCTGAGTGATTAAACTCTATTTTGTCAGCACAATGGCTGAAAGTCTAAAGCCCAATTCAGAGTATCAGTCAAGAAAATGAATGTTGGGAACAAGCAGCCAAGGAGAAGATGTTTGGATAGTGATGGCAGTAAAATGCACTATCTGAAAGGGAAAATTTTATTCCATTACATACCTATCCACTCATTCAAATATAATTCAAATAAACATTCACTGTATAAAGTATATGCATGGGTATATTTCCATATCAGAAGAAAGAGAAAAATTTCCTCCCTGTGTCTTGTCTACTGTCACTTTGTAAAATAATTTTGCCTTTATCTTTTCACTAGTTTTTAACAAATTCTTGTTCTTATGATAGAAAATGTTCTGTATCAGAGGCTTTCTTTTATTATTATTATTATTTTTTTTCTATTCTTCTGCAAATACAAGTCTCAGTGAAGCTTGAAATGCTATGTCAACTAGCATCTGCTGTGCATCTCTAGATTCAAGTAGTTCACTGAGTAATCAACTTCTTGCATGCCCAATGCATTTCATCACAGCAACAAGCAGTGTTAACAGTCACAGAGAGCCAATACTCTCGTATCCCAGAGGAAAACAGGTTACATCTTTTTCAAACCTGTCAATGACAAATGAATAGAGGGACAGAAATTAGGCAGAACCCACGGACTCCTTCCTCTTTTCTGGATCCATCACTGGGGAGCTACCACCAGGCGTCCTGCCTGAAATGAGGAGGCACAGCTGAAGAGATTCACAAAAGCTTTTACTTTTCCCTGGAAGTTCAGAACTGACTCCATGAAGAGCCAGCTCTTACAGCTGGGGGAAACCTGCCTTGTCTCTGTTGTACTACTTGTGCTGCATTTGTCATGAAGACTTCCACTACTTAGGTCTTTAACTTGACGGTGTCTAACAAAAAAATCACTTGCTGGAAAGAAATGATGAAAATTACAATGATGATCGTATATATTTGGGCACACACAGTATTAAATACCCGATATGAATCAAGAACAAACACTAAGCAAAATCTTTCAATTAATGTTATAAAGTTACCTTTTCTGTTGTATTCGTGCTATGGGTCGTATTCTGGAAGCCTTGAACAATGCCAGAAATGCACAAAGGCCCAGCAAAACCCAGCAAGTCAGCCAAGTAACGGAAGGTGCTGCTAAGAAGAATGGGTCGTCCAAAAGCACTGTACATTGCCAACCATATCGAGGGACGTCGATTGGGCTGATCTGCTACTTTTTTCTGGAAAACAGAGAAAAAGGTTGACAATGCATCAACAAGAGGCCTCCCTGGCAATATGTGACAATTTCCATTTCATTGCTGTCTGAATGCCCAATTGTTTCCTGTATGTTTGTAAGGACAGAGGAAGCAGCAAATGTGATGTTGGTATTGGCAGATTTCATACACTCTTCACAGCAAATCCAAACTTTGCCTCCTCTTGGTAACTGTGGTTTCTCCCCTCTAAATCCTAACACTTTTCTGAACACAAGAATGCGAACACAGATTAAGCACACTGGCGTGTAGATGTTGCTCTTTGTCACATGCATGCTCAGGAAAGGGTCTGACCTTTCAAGCCCTTACTCCTATGGATAATCTTTACTTTCAGAGTAGATGTGAAACCACTTGACTCAGTAAAGGCTTCTGATATGAGAAAAAGATTGAGGGAACAAACATGGAGAGATAGCTACAAAAATATAGTTTAATTTTATTTATCTGGATTTTTCTCTCTTGCATGTTCTCTAGGAAGACACACTTCAGCTCATAGCTAATTACTGGGCTCAAGAAAGTAAAAGTAATGAACTGTACTGGGAGGTGAGATTAAATCATCTAATGGTCCTTCTGAACCTTAAGTTCTGTGAATCTGTGCATTATCTTCACCCATGCACTGGAACACTAACCAGTGCATATCTCTGAACTTGGTCAGAGGGGTGCTGGTTTCATCAAGGTCCTTTTAATCTAAAGAAGAAAGAGTTTTACTTAACAGATCCATGGTCTGCAGATTGGTTTCCTGTGCCTCAGGCAACAGCTTTTGACACTGTAAAAAATCATCTCTCATTTTTCAAGTAGCACAGATGCCTGCAAGTTATAACTGAAGCCAAGCCCTCTTGAGTGTTCACAGAGACATTTTAAGTATAGCTCAGTAGTAACAAGCCCCTGACCCAACACGTTATCCAACGAAAGACTAGCATGCATGTGCCTTGCCTGGCTACTCCCTGTCCTGTTTTCTCCTTTCACACTTTTTCCTTTTATGACACTTCAGCAGTGAGGTAGAATATGCACATGGTGCCAAAAATGTACAAATGTATGGGAGGGCCAGATAACTGCTTCCCGGTTTCTAGAGATTAGACCAGACTGGTCATAACTGATGGCAAGAAGCACAGTATAGGGAAATAGCACAGGGACAAATTGTTAACAGGTTGTTTTCATGTTCATCATTTCACAGAAATGATTTTTTTCTCATCTGTAGGCAAGAAGAAGGGATGGCACAGAAAAGCTATGGGTTATTCAGTACCTTATTATTAAAGGTTATTAGAAGACCTTATTTTAAAGTTGTTTTGTCACTTGAAGTTAAAACAACCAGATTAAAAACAAATACAGGTGGAATCAGACAGACAACACTCTCATTGAAATAATTTAGAATTAGGAGCTAGCATGCAACTCCCCCTTTTAAGATCAAAGTACTGACAGAGTGGTCTGGATTGAAAGAGTGTTACACACGCTCTGCCCTACAGCATGCCAATCTTCCTACTACTGCTGGGACCAACCCTGACTGCACTGGTAGGTGCAGGGTACCCCTGCACATAGGCACTCCCGAGCAATCCTCCAGCTGGGTGCTAAGGTCTCTAACCAAATGTGGTACAGACAGCAGTGTCACCCCATCTGAAGAAATATGTCTAAAACAGTTCAGGTGGATCTCTTCCAGAAAAGGAGCTGTATCCCTCCACTGGAGAGGTAGTTGGCTCAAATGAGGACATCTATGCTGCAATCAGCAATACTTAAGTCAAGGAGATCCTTAAAAAAGGAGATAAATCCTACCAATACTTCTTGGTTCTATGTTTGCCTAAACACATTTAAAACAACTAGGGGCTAAAGGACATCCAACAGAATTTCAAAAATGAATTTAATTATGAAATTACTTATGATTTGGAAAACAGCACAAGGCTCTTATGTGATTTTCCTAGACAAAACAGCCTGAATTTATTGCCTAATGGGTTTGAATGAGCTGCTCTACAGGTTCGATTGTCATCTCCCTCCAATAAACGATCTGTGTTTTAAGAGTTTGATAGGAGCTGAGCTAAATTATTAGGAAAATACTTCTGTCATTTTTTAGATACAATAGCATGCACTATCCTGGGTATTTGATTAATGGTAAATTTGGTAAATGATAATGGCAAATTTCTTTATTGAGCTAGTTCAATAGTCATTTTCACTACTGTTATAAAATTCAGGTAATTGTCATCACTACATAAAATGTATTTACTTTTCATTAGAATTCTACTAATAAAATTAGCATTCTACTAAAAAGTGGAATTGTTATCCTTCTCACTGTTCAATCTAGGTGTATTAAAGACAAAAAAAAATTGTAATTGTAAATCTTTTCTTTCCTGGACATATTGACACTTACATTTGTGAAGTCATTCCATATGCCTTCAAACAATTTTTTTTTAAAGATATTTGTTATTAACAGGAAGATAGAAACATTATAAGATTTGAGTTCTATGAGTAGGTTTTTAGGCTATTAATTTCTATTGCTTAACACTGTTGTTTCTTCTTTGCTTAATCAGGAATTTAACATAGCTGAAGTATCTAAAGTGAAGGGGAGAGAAAGAAGAGTGGATTTTTTTTCCCAGTGAGGAGAAATTTTGCAGAATTTTCCTCTAGTGGGTTTGCAGTGTACTATGTTATGTGGTCCAAATCTGGGATGCATACATTAATATGCAGTTTGAAATACCTAGACCATTTGAAGAGAAACCCCAAAATACCAGGAAATGACAGCAGAAATCAAGAATTTTTTCAGGATTATGACAATGTGTAATACTTTGATCCAAAACTTTGGCTGTAGGAATTTACTTTCATATCTGTAAGGACTTCTTTGTGTTCATAATCAAATTAAAAAATTCTTCATCTTGAGCCAAAATGTCCTTTAATATAGCGGGAACTGTGAACATGTATTAAAGAGAATGTATGAATTTAAGCTTGTGGGTGTAACCCTATGTGTATGACATGCACAGCAGCTTACTCTGCAAAAGCAACCTCCCTACCCACAGTTTGAATTTATAAGGAGCACTTAGAAAGATGAGATAAAGATACTGTAAGATGAGGTGTTTCAGTTTCTATGGTAGATTATCTAAAAAAGCAAGGAAATACAGTATGCTCATATTTTATTATATTTCTGATGGTAGAGTAAATGGAAAGGAAAGCCAATTCTAATGCATATTTTTGGCAATACATTGTTTATGAAAAATCTCAAACAGCACGTTTAAGTAAGCTTGATTACCAAGAAAACACATTTTAACTGTCATTTTATAGTATCTTTCAATCTGAAAGGACTTATATGACGTTGTCTTACAATATGCTGTGTATGTTGCCAGGAACAAGCTACTCACAAAACCAGTAACAAATGACCTGATTCTTATTGTAGGAGCTGGAGTGCCTTGTGCTGTAGCAACTACCAGATTAATAGACAATCAGAATGTTGATCTCCAATTATTTACCTTTCAATATGTTACTTTATATTACGTTATATTAAAACAGAATTATTGATTGCTGATTTTAAGATTCTATAAAAAATAATTCAGCACGAATGTGCTTTGAAAAAAGATTTCAAAAAAAATCCTACTGCCAGCAAAGGAAAGAAGAATAGGTTCCACTGGGTGTTCGGTCCTTGTGCTTGGGACACAGGTTAGGAGAAATGGTGATTTTGAGAAACAGTTATCAAAATTTAACCTGAATCCCCTGATCCCCTGTTCCTTTTTTTTTTTATTATTTTATTATTATTATTATTTTATTTGGTAGAGTACCTGGTGGTTTCAATTTTCATTTCAGGCAGAAGGATTAGGAAAAAATCTTAAAAGCAACACACTTCATGTGAGCTGTCTCAATGGTATTTTACAATACAGAACATCCATGCTAATGTCTTTTATCAAGGTGTGATAAAGGGTTTGGAAAGGAACAACAGCCTTCATCCCACACGGCCAAGTAGTGCAGCTGAGATAAGCTCTCTGGAGGCGCAGGCAGGAGTAAACCAACTTAATCCAGAGGATCTGGGGGGCTCCCTACCCCAGCTGTGGAAGATCAGTGTGAAATATACCCTGGCAACAGAGGCAGTGACACAGGATCTCTTCCAGACTGCAATCACGCTTCACCCTGAAGAATTTAACTAATTCTGTGGCTGTTTTCTAACACAGCCATGCACAAAAACAATGCATTGGTTGTAGTCCTTCAGTTTACTTCAACATTATTAGTGAAATATCCATTTACTTTGGGGTTACTGCCTGTTTTAGAATATTATCATAAATGGAGGTTATGGTAGTCTTGAGATATGATGCAGGTTAACAGGAAGAAAAGAAATCTGATCTCAGCCAGTTTTTGTGAATGTAGGTGCATGTTAAAATGGGTAAAATATTGCAAGTACTCATATGTGCATGACATGCATTGAATGAAGCTAAACAGTGAATGCACATGAGCAACAACAGAGT
Source organism: Perdix hodgsoniae (assembly GCA_035772895.1). NCBI lineage: Eukaryota > Metazoa > Chordata > Aves > Galliformes > Phasianidae > Perdix > Perdix hodgsoniae. The sequence continues at coordinate 204,869 of JAPSGF010000142.1, forward strand.
TCACTTGCCTTCTGGAATCTGAGCCACATATTTATGCAGGCACATGCTGTATCTGCAGATATAAGAGATACAGACAAGTTCTTGCACTCAGTCATGCACATTTATCATAAAGAAAGGCACAGAGCCTCTATTTCTAAAGGGTATGTAGGTGCCTAAGCCTCACTGTTCTCTTTAAGTGAGATATAATCACCAAATGCTGCTTTGAGGATCTGGCCTAAGAGATGTATTTCTCCTTTGGTGTGAAAACCTCAATTCCAATGACTCAGTAGATTTCAGCTTTAAGCAGAAGGGTCTTGGACTCTCTAATACTGTATACATCGGTTGCAAAAGGCATTCAAAGCAGCTTCAGTCTATTTAGAATATAAATAATTGCATTCATTAGGGCTTCATTTCAGAAGGCATGGAAAAGTCTGCTCCTCTACCAGCTACCAGGAGGAAAGAGCTGCTCTTGCCGTACTCTTCTTGCATTGCTATTCTGAACTGTTTACTGCTTGGAAGTAAGTTTACCTGGTGTACACAAGAAAGGGATTTACATGCCTTAATCTTATGTGCTATATTTCCAAAGTGTCTTCTGACTGCCTGTATTCTTTCTGTTTATGCTCAAGAACTGACAAGTATGTACAAATCAGGGAGACAGGCTCCACAAATGAAATTCCTCAGTTTTGCCTAAATGTATGCAGAACTTTCTCTGGAAACATCTCCTCTACTGAGTCAGTAGGTAAACAAAAACCAGCTTTGTTTTTCTTACTGTGTCTGGCTGGGATGGAGTTCATTTCCTCACAGCAGCTTGCATGATGCTGTCTTTTGTATCTGTAACTAAACTCGTCTGGTAAGACACCAAACTGTTGCTGAGACATATTTGCATCCCACCAAGGATTCCCCTTTTCCTACTCTGTCACCAGTGAGGAGGCTAGGGGTGCACAAGACCTTGAGAAGACATAGCAAGGACAGCTGACCAAAGGGTTATCCCATGCCATATCATGTTGTGCTTGGCAATAAAAGCTCAGACAATGAAGGAGGAAGGAGAGATATTTGTCATTATAGTGTTTGTCTTCCCAAGTAACCTTCACATGCGCTGAGACTGCACTTTTCAGAAAGTAGCTACACATCTGCCTGCTGGTGGGAAGTGGCAATGAACTCTGTACTACGTTTTTCTTGCTCACACAGCACTGATTGAGTTCTTAAGTTGCCTTTATTTTTAGTTTTTACTTTAGTTTTTAGCTTGTGCTCTTGTGCTTCTCTCCCCTATTCCACCAAGAGAAGAGTGGGCAAGCAGCTGGGTGAGTTCTTAGCTGTTTCCTGGGGCCAATTCACCTGCTTCTCTTGGTACATGTTTTTGAAATGAGGGTAGAATTACTGGAAAGAGAATTACTGTAACGCTTGCCTATGCCCAAAGATTTCTCTGTTGAAACACCACTGTCTAAAGAAGGAAGGATTTGCTTCCCTTCCAGTGTGCATCTCAGAGGAAGCGCCACAACTAAGCTCTTACCTAATATGGACATGTTTGCCTATGAGTTTGTACCCTCCTGCAAATGCAAAGGACAACAATTACTTTAATGTGCAACATTTATAAGACAGCATTTCTGAAGAAAAAGTGGAGATGAATGTTTCCAATTGAAACTATGGAAAAGAAGGACATTTTCTAATTTAAAATGCTGTCACGAGTATCTAAGATTTAAACAAAGCTTTCATTTTTAAAATGAAATCTAGCAAGGGACCATTCTGTTATGGTTTTGGTTTCTAGTTGCTCTCAATTTGGCAACACTTCCCTGCTGTAAATTCACTTAAAACCAAACAGTAACTATTGCATTGGAACTTCCTATGACAAATTTCACCTTGGAACAAACAGTTCTAAGTTAAAAATTCCTAAAACTAGGATTTCATCAAAGCAGAAGACATTCAAAGTGACACCACAGTTTTTAAGGCCAAAGTAGTGACATGGACATCATTGATTACCTTTTGTTCCTCATATGCTTCTTTGAGACAAACATAATTTGTCAGCGCTCTCATTGCAATTGGAAGCTTCCCAATTGCCTTCAGGTCCACAGGTTTCTTGTGAGCAGATATAATAAGTGTATTCATCCACCAGTAAGTTGCTTTTGAGAGCAAATTGACAAATGGCTGAAGAAACCTCACTCCGAGATCTTGTAGATCCTCTGGTGGCTTCACTTTCTGAGGGTTCATGAAAAATACATACCTCTGGAGAGAAGATAATAGACAGCATGTTTGCAGAAAATATCTTATTACAGGAAATTCTAAGTATGTATAATACTATAACAGCAGTGTCAAATTTGTACTTGGAGGTAATAATACACTGAATTCAGGTAAGAATTTGCTTTTAAAGATGAGTATTTCCATTCTGATAATGTAACTGTTAAGAAATCAACAACTATGGGATGTGGACACTGCTCTTTAGTTTACCAAGTAGCATCTATCTCTGAAAAATAACAACAAAGAATTCTTGGGATATATTTTTATTTGCAATGGGCAAAACATATGCTTGCTTATGCCTTCACTGCATATATAGTTTAACTGCATTAATCATAGAATTGCTCAGGTTGGAAAAGACCTTAAAGATCATCAAGTTCAACCACAACCTAGCCATAGTACCCTAACTCTAACAACCCTCCACTAGATCATGTCCCTGAGCACATCCAAATGGTTTTTATACACATCTAGGGATGGTGACTCAACCACCTCCCTGGGGAGCCTATTCCAGTGCTTAAAAACCCTTTTTGTAAAGAAGTGTTTCCTAATATCCAACCTAAACTTACCCTGGCACAACTTGAGGCCATTTCCCCTCGTCCTGTCACCAGTGAGAAGAGACCAACCCCAGTCTCACTGTAAGCACCTTTCAGATATTGGAAGAGAGCAATAAGGTCTCGCTCAGCCTCCTTTTCTCTAGGCTAAACAGCCCCAGTTCCTTCAGTCTCTCCTCATAGGGCATATTATCCAAGTCCTCCACAAGCCTTGCTGCCCATCTTTGGACCTGCTCTAGCACCTCAGTGTCTTTTCTGCACTGAAGTGCCCAAAATTGAACACAGTACTCGAGGTGGGGCCTCGCCTGGCCTGGCCTCGCCTCACCTCCCCTCACCTCCCCTCCCCTTCATAATATAGAGTATAGATTACAGAATTTCACACACATACTGTATTGGTGCAATAGATTCACAAATGCATGTAGATATTTATCTATACAAATACATATGCACTGTCTGTATGTATACATATGCCTATGCACACATAAATGTCCAGACCAGGGCCTAAATTGAGGATACATGTTTTAAAGAGATGCCACATCTATAGAATTCATAGAATCATTGAATCATAGAATTGCTCAGGTAAAGACCTTAAAGATCATCAAGTCCAACCGCAGCCTAACCATGTTACCCTAACTCTAATAACCCACCACTAAATTGTGTCCCTAAGCACTGCACCCATTAACTAGATATTCATAGTGATGCCAAACTTGGACCTAAACGTGATGAGAGACAGTTACTGGGGCTAATGACATCTTCATCTCTCAGGAACTGCAGATATTTATTCAGATATAGATCAAGAAACCACATACCCTAACTCGAATGACATTGATCTCCACAGCCATCAGCAGCCCATAGAGAATCACCATAATTCCAGTGATGCAGAAACGCAGCTGAGAAAAAGACACACCGTCCTGGCAGTATCTGACAAGCTTGATAGTTTTGGTGACAAAGGCCATTATCCAATAAAGAAAGAGAGCTGTAAAACAGATGCACATGCATCATTATAAATACATATTTCAGCTGTGTTAATGCTGCAGAAGTTTCAGCTCTCTCAAGCAGAAATATTTCATAGCTTAATTCAATGCAAACATGGCAACCCTCTATATCACAAGCCTGCAGGATGGCCCAGGCTGATGTCAGACAAAGTCAGAAATACAGAACGGAGAGATTTGCTTTGCATTTCTTTTTTACAAGTCATTGCTTTCTTTCCTGGGTTACCACCTTTCAAAAACATCCACAACTGTGGATCTTCACACAATTACAAAAGCCCACTGAAGACAATCTGATGGGAAATTTTATCGTTAAAATGAAGTACATGTCACTTAACATGACAAATATCATATTGCCTCTTTGAAAAGTAGGATTAATCACAGGTGTACACTTGGAAACGTGCTTATTTTGAAAGAATCCATGTAGTTTAATTACATCCTGCACTCCGGTTTGTATGACTGGTTCAGGCTGTTGAGTTATAGGTGATTTGGCATTATATTCCCATGAAACATTATGCTGCAAAGCCTAGTCAAATTCTTCTGACCATCTCCTGACTGAGATAGACATCAAGTTAGCTGTGTTTCTCGAATATAAATCTTCCTTATCCTTCAGACCCCCACCCCTGTCTGAGAAAAGTAAGGGGTGGTATTAATCATTGGACTGGAAAATCTTGGAGTCAACTGCAAAGGATGCTGAGAAAAAAAACAGCAATTTTCACAGGATGTTTTCTGAACAGATTACTATTTCAAAAGGCCCTTCCAAATATCTGTTTTGAATGGATACAAGTCTTGGATATAAAATAATGAGCAGTGTTTAAAAAAAAACCCAAAGCTCGTGCTAGAAATACAATAGGTTCACTGTGTTTTCCCTTCTGTGGTCATTTTAAAAAGTAGTTTTCAATATGTACCTAATAAAAGACAAAATAACTCCTACAAAAATACAATTTCAACGAACAGAAAATTACTCCTCTCCCTTTTAATATTCTCCTGCATTTCATCATCCTTTTCAATCTAACCAAGGTGACTTTGGTAAAACTACTGTTTTTGTAAAAGTACATAATCGGACATGGACTTACCTAACAGTAACTTTGGAAAGTTAGATGTTTCAATGTTATGGTAATAGACTATGGATACAGTGGCAGCCACAAATCCCATTATGGCTGGTAGAAAGAGATGGAGATGTCGAGACTTCATTTGTCTGAAATTAAATAAGGCATAAATTAGTGACTTCAGTTATATTGTAACACCACTGTTACATTCCTAGGTGTTCTGCTAATGTAACTAAGATGACAAATATGACTTTCCTAGAGACAGAAAGGTGTTCTTGTTTTCAAGTGAATGCATTATTTTTTGTCAATATTTACTAGCTGTGATATCTTGACAGGAGAATAACGATGTGCTAAGAACAATTAGTTCAATATCCCATTAAAATCTAGGTTTCTGAAATGGTGCTCCATGCTTTTTTTTTTTTGGGGGGGGGGGGGGGGGGGGGAAAGAACAAAAACTCTCTATATCTTACTTGCAAGCATATCACATGATAACAGAGTACACTGACAAATTCAGTTAGCTTGGCTATCCACCTGTTACTGTCACTTACGTATCAGAAACTATGCCCTCTGCTATTTCACACACGTGTACGAACAGGAGAGTGAACGTCAGAATCCACCGCAGATTATGCCCAGGGAAGTGCAGCCATGTATTGTGATGAATCTGGACTTTTGAGCTTTGGCTTCCCCAGCCTGGAAAATAATAGTAGTAAAGGAGGAAGGTTATCATACAGCCAGCCAGAGATGTAGTTATTTGTTCTCTGCTCTAAGCCATAGGTTATGCTTCATAGTCTAGAATTAGCACAGAAGAGCTACGAGACCATGGAGAGAGGCTGTTGTCATTACCCAGACATGATCCATGATTGTCTGAGTTGCCAGGTAGCCTGTAATAACTTAGATCTAACTTTGTAGACAACAGAGGACAAAAGAATTCATAAAATAGAAATCAAAGGGAAGAGGCCTCCAGCCAAGAACGAAGATAAGAAAGACAATAAAAACCTCTCAGTCACACCCTCACACAATAGAGGCTGGCATGGAAGGTTCAGGCTGGACATTAGGAAAAATTTCTTCTCAGAAAGAGTGGTGAGGCATTGGAACAAGCTGCTCAGGGACGTGGTGGGGTAACCATCCCTGGAGATATTCAAGAACCATTAAGATGTGGCACTGGGGGCATGGTTAATGGGGATGGATTAATGGTTGGAGAGGATGATCTTAAAGGTCTTTTCCAACCTGAATGATTCTACAATTCTACAACTGAAATGACAGTGTTTTCATATTCTTTTTTTCTCATTTTGCATATTCTAATCTCCCAGTAGATCATCAGAACTCAGCTGTTTTAATCAATGAATTAATTTTGAAGTTTATTTTAGATTCCTCACCTTGAAGATCGACTATGCACTTCAGATGAGATTGTCTCTGAAGCCAGCACTCTGATTAAAAGCAGAACTACGACAATGGTGTTAGTGCTGGGAAGAGATGAGGGCTGAGGAGAGGCTAGCGTGTCAGGTTCCTGCCCTGAATGTTGCTCTGTAAGGCAACTTGTCTTCTGTCCCTTCTCATCCTGCTATAGATCTGTTCTGAACCACATAGCCTAAATGTTTTGGCCTGTACATATATCCCTCTTGCTGTAAGGCAAATTCTATAACTCACTGCTGGACTTACTGAAGCATAGAGATGGACCCCGAAGTAGCTAATTTAGGGAATTAAAGAAACAAGACAAAACAAAACAAAACAACAACAACAACAACAACAAATTATTTCGGATAGTGAGCATCAGTATTTCAGTAACTGCATGAGTGAGTTTAAAATTCAGGATGTGATTTTATTACACAAAGATCACAGAATTCTAGAATGATTTGGGTTGGAAGACACCATAAAGATCACATAGTTCCAAATCCCCTCCCTTAGGGGAAAGACAGTGTTTCTTAATGCCTACAGTCTCATTGGGAGACTTAGAAACATAAACAAGAATTCATGCTTAATAGTTCTTGGAAATAGCTAGCTTATTACCATTTAATCCTTATTAAACACATATTATTTAAACACATTATTTAACACATAAAGCAGTGCAGGAACAAAATATTCAGTCTTCCTTTTGCTTATCTCAAACACTCTCTATAATAGAGTTCAAAGATTTTCCTATACTAATAAGACTATCTTTGACCTTACTCCTATCTTTGTCTCTTCCACACTGCTTTTAATTTTATTTCCTTTTGCCCATATGTTAGCATATGCTTCACCATCAGTTTTTAATTTTGGATTCACTTAATTTTGTGGACTCCAGTTGGCTCTTAAGGCTCTGTCCAACAGCTATTTATCCTGACAATCATGGTACAAAATAGAAGAAAAATAATTGTATACATACATACATTCCTTATAATTCAAGATATCATGCTTTTTTCCTACAATTAATAGAAAATAGAGTAAATTTTTAGTGGCCACAATGCTACTTCAAACTTAGTTGGGTAGTATCTGAAAAAATGTTAAAAGAACTTGATACAAGTTGATTACATGGAATGATGGTCTACCCGCAGACCTTCCATTGAGTTTCATTCAAACATTTCTGCAGAACATGCTGTAATTCAAGGATGACTCAGTTTATCTCAAAGAAAGAAAGATCCAGCACTGTTACGAGGATTTCTGTTGGAGACAGCCCTCCATTACCCTTGTGGGTTGCCTATTTTGTTGTTGTTTTGTTTTTCTATCCCCTATTAAAGTTTGTTTATTAGTCCCCCGTTTAATTAATTAGCTTGCAGTCATTGGATCTTATCTTTGATTTCTAGTTACTCAGTGTCTCATCCCATAGGTTCCTGTCACTAGTTATTAAATCATTTTGGATTCTTTTTGTGCAATGGAACACCTTAAATCTCTAGTTCAACTACAGTCCCAAACTAAAATCTTCCACATGAAAGATATATATTATTATGCCAATACGTAACACCATGAAATCAACATGGAAGAAGTGACATGTAATTTCTTATGCTGTTTTCAGGAGAATATTTCATTTGTATTAAAATTTATTGCTTTTTTAACAGATATTCAAATGTCTTTATGTACTATGATATCAGAGTGGCATTGTTTGACAGCCCTGAAAAAACTTTGAACTGCATTTATTTCATCACTGCATATATGTAGGTTAAAGAGACAAAAAAAATAGGAGAAAATAGGTGGAGAAAAAATGTATTTAGAGTCCTAGTTTAAACACAGCTTTTTACAAGAGTATATAAACTTGAGCTCTTACAATGCCTTAAATTATTTGAGAGAGATTTATCTTGTTTTCATTCCCATGGGAAAAGATCATCTCCTTTGCTCTCCTTTTGTTACCAAATGTTGGCAAAAGAAAGAATTATTCCTGCTTCTCCTAGCCTTTGATCCAATACATTCTCTGAAATTTGCATAACTTCAAGGGAATTCCAACTCACTGTCCTAAGTCTTCTAGAATCCAATAATAGCAAAGATTGCAAGTTGCTAATTTCAAATCTGAAGAAAGCTTTCCCAGAAAGAAGTTTCAGAGCATTTGGAACTGAGTTCTCTGGATCCCATTGATCTTCCCATGTTATTTACTTCTAAAATTCCCACTATTTCAAGTGGGTTTATTTCAGGTCCTGTGTGTTAAGCCATTCTTTATTTTCTTAAGATAAGTAAATACAAAGCACCTAATAGTTTGCACCACAGGCCTCAAAGCGCACAGTTTAAATACTTGTTCAAGTGCTTGTAGGATTGCACATCTCCATTGAATAACTCACCAATGAACAAAATTGGAAAGGTGATAAAAAGCAAGAAGACATGGGGAACCAAGTTGAGAGCATCCACAAAGCAGACATTTCTAAGGACACCAGCAGAGATGTTGTATGCTGAAGCATTGTCGTTACCACAAAATGCGAGCCTCATTGCTTCCAGGTCTGTCTACTACAAAAAAAAGAAAGAAAAAAAAAAGAAAGAGAGAGAGAGAGAACGTAAGAGATGTGTTGAAGTATGAGCTGGCTACCAAGACTGCTAGCGTTTCTTTTAGTCTAACATGAAATAAAGAGATACATGTGGAGCACACTGAACATCTGACAGGGAATAATTTAGTTGTATTTTGAAATTGTTTTGTGACCTGATCATGTATAAATGCATGAGAATGAAGGCTGTGCTTTTATCAAATAAATTAAATGAGTACATATTCATTAAATATACCGTTCAATGTCTTCTAATGTTATATGATAATGTTATATGAACAAGTGTTAGACTGAAACAAGGAAGTTTGGGAAAAACTATTTCCCCTTGTATTAAGAAAATTCAAATTCATGTTAGTTGAATCCTGTGTGTTACTGCTACCTTGGTAAGCCAGTACTCTGCATAATTCTGTTTGTATAATTTGTTGCACTACATTTTCAATGTAGCTTGAATCTTTGATATTTGTGATTTGGTAGCTTTGAATTCACTAACATTTTACATTTTTGTGCTGTCTCATAGAACAAGAATGGTTACATATACTACTCACTCCAGATAAAGTGCCAAACTCTTAATCAAAGTGAGTTGTACTGAAGATTACATAGACAGTAAATCAGCATTATGTTTGATCCTGCAAATCCTAATGCACGTGCTTAGTCTCAGCTAAGCCAAGCTCTGGCTTCCATAATTTCTTATGAGAGTATCTTTGGGCACAAAGATAAACTCATGCAGTCATACTTAAGGAGTGTGGGCCACAGTATGATTTACAGTTATGGCCAGCTTCTGTGTTTTATCAGTCTGTGCATTATTCTTGTATTCATTCTTCTTTGTAGGAAGATCAAATCAAAATGTTTTCTTGGTGGTTTATTTTCCCAAAACTTATACTCAGCAATATAGCGCTGTAGAATATGTTGTGTAAATTTATTTTCTTATAACATGTTTTTCCAGATTTACATATTAAATGGTAAAAATGTCTATAATTCAGCAAAGCATATTGTATACTTTCGTGAACACAACTTTCCATAATAACATGGGCATCTGATTTGTGGAATCAGAACACATACATGCAAAAAATACACAAATACAGTTGTTCAAAAAAAGTTAGTTCAGTAAGGAAAAGTGTTTTCCTCAGAGTACTTCTATGAGTTTACTTGTTTAAAAAAAAGACAAGTATAGCAAGTATAGCAAGGCAAGTATAAACTGCTCAATTACTCTCTTAGAGAGAATACAAACATAAGATCTTCAAAAGAACACAGAGTTCAAAGAGCCACTTTGAACCTCTGCTAAGCCCCATTTTTTACTTTAAATAGCTTTTTGCTGGGTCCAAAAAGCGTAATCCATGTTGAAACACATCAGTAGTACTTCTAAAGTTAGTATCATTGAGAAGAAGGTGATGAATACAGCTCCTTTTCCAAATGCATTAGTGATTGATGGACTGATATTTACAAGAAGTTAAGCATAACTCCAGGTTATATGGTGGACAGTGGTTTGCAGAAATGGATTCATGTACTTACTGCGCAAGAGCTGATGGACAACTCATTCAATATCAGTAGAACAAAATTTGATAGATAATGTGGCCCATTCCCTGGAATGAATAGCATGATACGACCACTATCAATCTGTCCTTATATTTTAATTTAAAATATATTCAAAATGGTAAAAGATGCAACTAATGCAAAGTAGGCATTATGTTAACATAAATTCTTTCTGAATAGACTGAGGAGTTATTAAAAGAATATGGAACTTTAAAAAAGAATATTTCAAGGACATTGTTTGTTTTTAATTTGTAAAAGCTTTACTTGTCTCCTTTAAGAGTATCATAATGGAAATGATAATCTCTTGAAAATCAGATGTGTTGTTTCCTCATTTTTATTGAAGGTCAGAAGTACAAGGGAGTTCTGCTGGGAATTTTCCTCCCTTTCCCACAAATAGCGCTCTTTTCTGAGACAGCATAGATGCTATTGTGGTCTAGTGGCTGGACTGATACTGAAAAGCAGGGGGGATCCTGGGCTCCATCAAACACTGAATCACTGACTTCCATTGTATTTTTTGGCTTAGAGTCAAAAATAAATCTAGGAGAAAGGATCAAATCTGTGTCTAAGAGAAACTAAGGGAAACTGTTGTTTTTTTCCATTTTTCTGGAAGGGAAATGGACCATCGACCACTTGGAGGGTGCTCTCTCCTAGCTTGGAGAGCACCTAACCACCAGTCTATAGAAGTTTCATGTCAGTTTCATCTTACACCTTAAGTGGTAGTCCCTAGAAGTTATCAAGAAAGATTCATAGCACCTTTGCAGAGCCCAGTTTTGGAATGAAGTAAATTTGACAATTTAAGACAATGTCTTAAAAAAAATCACTGCCCTATATGCCCCTTGCAGGAGAGAATCTGGTTCGATCAATAATATCAGTATAAAAAGACAGTGCCCATCATACTGGTGATTATTTTCAAGGGTATGTATAAGCAACACACATCCAGTGACCACCTTTATTAATGTTTCCCTGGCTTAAAATCTATTAAAGCGCTCCTGACAGTGTCATGATGCAGTGTTGACCCAATACAGCTTGTGATTTCATCTCATAAAATGCTTATCAGGTTCAAATTCCCTTTTTAGCAGGATCCACTTCAGGACACATGTCTAGTGCTGTATGGCAGTGTTAGGGAGCAGAAGAGATAAGAAGTGTAGGAAACATTAATATTCCTGTGATCCTTCCTTCCTTCCTTGATTCCTTCCTTCCTTGATTCCTTCCTTCCTTCCTTCCTTCCTTCCTTCCTTCCTTTTTTTTCTGGAGATACATGTTCTTTCACTCAAAAAATTGAGCCGGGAAACATAGACTGTTCGGAAGATCTTGACAGCAGATAACCAAGAAAAGGCAGAGTGAAAAGGCTCTAATCTCTCCTGTTCTGTGATACCATAAGATCTCTTTTCACAGAATGGAAATTTGAAATGGAAGAATATCAGATTTAGAAATAACATGAAAATTTTCAGTTTTGCCTACTGCTGAATCTCATCAAAATGATGGAATCATATAATGGCTTGGGTTGGAATGGACATCAAAGCCCACCTAATTCCAACCTCCTGCTGTGGGCAGGGCTGTCACTCACCAGCTCAGGCTGCCCAGGGCCCCATCCAACCTGGCCTTGAATACCTCCAGGGATGGGGCATCCACAGCTTCTCTGGGCAGCCTGTGCCTGTGCATCAACACTCTGAGTAAAGAATTTCCTTCTAACATTTCAGCTATACCTCCCCTCTTCTAGTTTAAAGCTATTCCCCCTGTCCTCTCACTATTAGACCATGTAAAAGATTGGTCCCCCTCCTGCTTATAAGATCCCTTCAAGTAATGGAAGTCTGGAATGAGGCCTCCTTGGAGCCTTCTCAAAAACTACAGTTAGATTTAGAAAAGAAGATGGAACATGACTGACACCTGATCAAACTCAGATTCTTAATAATAATTTAGGCTTCTCTTCCATTAGCTTTAGTAAGACTATGTCAAAGTTCTGCCATAAAAATGCCTGTATGGAGGTGAATAGATGTATATGAGAAAGTTCTGTGTGCTTAACTTGGTGCAAAGCATCACGCAAGTACATAATTAAATTCACCAAAGACTTTTTATATGTGAAAACAGACTTTTCACACTACAGAGTATATGAGGGAGAGATCAAAGAGGGAAAGCTAGGATGCAGAGGTAAAGAAGCGATTTGAAGAGATTTATGTTGCAAGGAGAAGTACAGAGAAGAGCAGGGGTTGTTGCAACTCCAGAAGGTTATCACCTTCCCTAGGAGCAGTTTCTCTTCTACACCTGCCTGTCAACTCTTCCTTGGTGATGCTGGCAGCAGCACTGAGCTTCTCTTATAGGAACTGTAACCAGCTGAGTTAAGTAGCAAAGCCAGGTGCTTATCACCTCAGGAGCAGCTCTAGGCAGCCGCCTGTTACACTGAGCTCCACACAGTACAATGGGGAGCCATGCAAATATTAACTCTCAGAATTAACTGACTTCTATCAGCTAGATACTATTTCCTAGATAATAAGCCTTGCTTGCTGCAAGCCTGAGAGAACAGAGCAGAGCTGTGGCAGTTGCCATACTTCAATTTCAGTGTTACCTCAGTCAAGACAAACTTGGGGACCTGTAAGTCACAGCAAAAGGCCCACTGGCTTCTTAGCAAATCTTTGCCTGTGCGTATCAAAGGAAGGGGCAGCCACTGGAAAGCACGTAGCCCTTGTCTTCCCATGTAGATTACCAAGAGCCTTTTTCTAAGCCTGTGCCCTGTTTGTAATGTTTGTAGCTGTGGGCTTATTTACAGGCAGACAGCTTTGTCTGTTGATCAGCAGTGGTTGCACTAAGTTAATTCTGACAGCCGCTTTAAAACAACAAAACAAATGACCCAAACTTGAGTATATAGGAAGGGACAGATTGTTTTGAAATTTGTTGGCCATCTGAAGTGATTGACCACTATTTCTCATCAGGTTGCACTAGCTTTTCAGCATACCTGCTGAGATTCTTGTACACACATTTCAGAAGGAAAAATACTCACAGCTATTACAAAAATAAATAAATAAATAAATAAATTTCCCTGCTATAACTTCTCTTTCTATTAAACACAGAAGGCCATCAAATTGTGCTGAGCTGATTGCACCAAAGTGGGCAAGTATATCACTACCTATTTACTTCACTACTTCACTGCTAATTATAGCAGGAATGTTATACTTTATAATAATGTTGCCAAGCATGCTAGGTTTAACCTAGCATTTCAATCAGGGGAAATGCATTAGTGTGATAAGGATCTTCTGATTATAAGTGCATGCTCTCTGAGGGTATCAGCTACATTCAGCACCCCAATAAGGTGGCCATTTGTCAGGTGAATTTTTTTTAAATCTCTTGCACACTTGAGGACTTTGTTCTTCAAAATTCATGACAAATCACTCATTTAACCTCAATCTTTACAAACACTAGAACTAGTCACACATTTTCAGGGGTGATTTTTCTTTCTCCCCTTAAAAACAGCCTTTGTTGAGCAGCCAGCTAAAGGAAAAAGCAGAACTTTGCAGATGAGAGGAATGGAAAGAACAGTCAGGAGGATGGGTCCATGATGGTGCCAGCGGACAGAGAGTCTCAGCTCTCCTTGACATCATTTGGGAATCTGATTCCCTTTTGGTTTAATTTAATGGGGATGTGAACTCTCTGAACAGCAGCTCACCATGCAATGAAATAGCTAAAAAAACTTATGCCCTTTAAGCATTTACATTTTCATCCTAAAATCTCCATCACTAGCAAACTGAGGTTTTCTGCTTCTGGGTTAAGGTGTACAGATATTTTCATAATATACTAAACAGAAATTGATACCAAAGAGTTTCAGGAACAAAAAACATTTTGGGAAGAAAAAAGGGACAAAGTATTAAGCATGAATGTGATGTAGCATTTAGCCTAAACACTTACAAATCTAATTTTAACAAACTTAAACATGGAATTTTTAAGGCATAGAGTTAATTCCTGAGATACATTTTACCTAAGCTATAGAAAAGAATACAATGGGAAAGTGGTAGATAATGTAAATTTTCATAAAAACAATAAAAACATCCTCACTGAGTGCAAAACTGCAAGAATTCTAGTTAAATATATTTTAATTATCTTAGGGTCTTTTAAATTGGGCTTAAAGCCTTCATATTCAAGAGTTTTCTCTTACCTGGATTATCACTCTGTTCTGCACGCTCTGCAAGATACAACTGTAAAGGAAAGAGCATAAATACAGTCCTCAGGTGGACCTTACTTGGGGGAAATATGAAACTTTTGAAAAGTTTTTGGTTCAGTATTTCTGCTGTCTGTTTAAAAAAAAAATAATTAAAAAAAAAAGCAATAGCTGCACTTCCCGATTAAAATACATCAGCTTACAGAGCATACTTGGGTCTCAGTTCATATATATATATATATATATTTTTTTTTGTCTTACTTATAATGTGCATTATATGCCCACATATGCCACATATGCATATATACAAGTATACATATATACATGGGTATGTGTACACATAGAGATGCAGAACGGAGAAAGTACTCAGAGTTTTGCAATAGTTGGTTCTTAATTTCTGAATAATGGAGTCTTTATCGAAGCAAGGATTTTTCTTTCCTTCCTGAATAAAGAGAAAACTTTACCAAAATTCAAATGATGAATTTGTAAGTTTGATGAGCCCTACGGAAGGCCTACCTTGCCACAGATTTTAAGTTAGTGCTCTGAATCTTTTCCTTTCCTGGTATAAATCTATTGGCTTTTTTTTTCCTACCTCCCTAAAAGCACCTGATCTAATGGAACCTGTAAATTATAAATAATGATTATTTGCAAATAGTAGCAATAAAGCAATGGCAAAAAAAATGCTGTTAAATAAAAATCTCTTTTATCCCAAACGGTCCAGCACAAAATACTGTTTTCTTTTTCATTTCTATTTCAGCTGTGACCAACTGCCCCAGATAGACCCTGCCTCCTCGCTAAGCACTGTCTCGGTTTCCTTGGGCCTTAAGGTGACAAATTACTTCAGATGCTTTTCAGCATTTGCATCGCTCACTGGCATACACCAGCAGCATGATCCAAACCTCACTAAAACTAATGCAAGGAATCTCATTGACTTCAGCAGGTTTTGGATCAGGCCCCAAACACAGAGAAAATCCCATCAGCAAAACAGCTAAACGCGGTACTGACTCTGAAAAGCATCGCACACCAACATCAGCAGCGCTCTCACGCATCCAAAACATTTATTTTTCTTTTTTCTTAAGCTCCTTAACGCAATTCAATTTCACGCATTGACGTGCTATGCTGCCTGCTGCAAAACCTATGACTCCACATGCTAAGACAGGACGGTTTAAAAAAAGAAACAGAACCACGAGCAGAGCGGCAAAGAAAACATCAGCGGTAGGGGACTGGAAAGCCTGAGAATGCCTGAGAATGGAAAAGGAAAAGGAAAACAGATCTGAGTCGTAATCCCAGGAAAGAACGAGGAGCAGCCCTGTCCCACAGATATAAAGGAGGAGGAGGAGGCAGTTAGTGGGGACGACGGGGGGGGGGTCACTGCATGCCCCGCTCGCCTGCTGGCTGTTAGAGCAAACTCTGCAGCTTACCTTTGCAAACACAAAACCAAAATACCAACCCCAATTTTCACTCGGTTGTGCTATGTGATCAATATCATCCCGGCGGCAGGATTTTCCTCCACTTAGCGAAGCAGCTCCAAGCCCTGGAGTGAATTATTTTTAGGCTGGTGATGGGAAGATCAGCTGCTGCCTCCTATCGAGTTTCCAAAGCGCACAAACTCCGCTCGTCTTTCTCACACGCCGAAAAGGGGCAGGAAGCTGGGAAGAGACAGGCAAGCAAGAAGCACCAATTTTTCGCCTCCTGCAGCCACAGTCCCCTGGGATTTCTTCTGCTTGCTTTTATTTTCATTTTTACAAACTGGAGTGGTAAGAATCCAAGAGGCTGCACTGCAATGCATAAGCTATGGCCAGATGGGTATCCTAACGTAATTGACATGGACAAGGTAGTCTAACTTTTGGCAGGCATGGGAGCTTCAGCTTTTGAGGGTTTTTTCTTTTGAATTTGGCTTAGTTCATTTGAGTTTGACAACATAATTATATATGTTGTCCATCATCTTGAGTGGAAGTGAAAGCATAACTTTACTCAGATATTGCATTCACCCTAGGTTCCTCCATACTCTTCACCTTAAAATCTGTTTACCGATCACAGTCAAAAGAGGAATTGAGGCACTGGACAGCTTTTTATTTTGAAATTGATTATTTTTAAGCTTGAACTAAAAGGCAAAACAAATTTTGTGCTTATTCCAAGGATAAAATCTTCCACACAATTGCTCTTATTTACAGTTTTGGCAGCACTGGAAGTTGCTGCTTTGAACGAGGGCTGCTCTGAAAGTAATACCTCCCATTTTTTTATGTTGGCCCATGACATCAGTGCATCTTAGCAGTGGCAACAGTGACCGTGGGTCACCTCCACTGGCGCAGATTTTTATGAGCAGGATATGCAGCTCTTTGTTGCTGGTGAAAATGCACAGCTAATAGTGGAGACTATGTTGCAAAATAGTGTATTGTAGCTGAGAATTCGCTCTATCAAATAGTGTTATTGTGCTCTTTGTATATGTTATAATTTCTATGGAAATAAAGAGAAGGCATTGCTTCTGACATACATTTCTTTATTAAAAGATCCCAAAGGATCCCTAAACATTCCTTTGTTTAAAGATCTCTAAGTTGCCTACGTGCAGCAGGCTGGTTTGTCATCTATTTTCTTTCAGTGCCACTGAACCAAGATATGACAGAATGCAGGTATTCCATCTTGATTGTTTCATGCTATCAAGTCATAAAGCTTAAGGTCAAAAGTGGCAAAGGTGTTTGAGTCAGATCTGAGACCTGGTGGCAGCTCAGAACATTTGAGAGCATGGTGGTTCAGTAGCTGAGCAGCAAACCTGGAGGTCTCTGGGACCCATCCAAATCACTGAAGAGCAAATGATTTCCAATGTATTGTGATCACGTGTTTTCACTCTATGAAAGGTATTTCAGAAAACTCTGAGCTGAAAATGTAGGGGATGGACAAATCTGCCCATGTAGGGGAATCCATCCCAATCTTGGCAAATGCAGCTTTTCCTTTTTCTATGGTTTTCATTATTATTTGTTTTCCTTCTGACTGTAGGGACACAAAAGAGAAGACCTCAGATCTGAAGAAAATTGATGCTTTTTGATAGTTTCCATGTACTTGAAACATCAGTACACAATTACACTGAGCAACTGAGACAATTCTCAGTCATCCTACGCAGCAATTGATATGTTTTACTTGCTTTTCAGTTTTCTTGCTAAGTTTCCTTCCCTCTTGTGGAGGAACATTCCATGCTCTAGGAGGAACAATCTGAGTTCTGTTATAAATCCCTGTTTCATTAGAAGAGTTTTAAAATAAAATCTTCAACACATCATTCAGCATTTTTGAAAACAGGTATAATTTCACACCCAAGTGAGTGAAATTTATGATCAAACCATTATTTATCAAGACATGAAAATCTTATTCTCTCATTTCCATCAATTTGTTTAAAAAGAAAGAAAAAGAAAAAGAAAAAGAAAAAGAAAAAGAAAAAGAAAAAGAAAAAGAAAAAGAAAAAGAAAAAGAAAAAGAAAAAGAAAAAGAAAAAGAAAAAGAAAAAGA